>MU739991.1:101650-138054 GCA_026770625.1 Nicotiana glauca
GGTAGCGGGTTTTAAGCTGATTGAAGATTTGTTATCATAGTGGAGCCAGGTGACCGCTAGCGTTCGCGACACCAGATCCTCTCCCTTATTTTATGTTGTTCATGTTACTTTCAGACTTTGTTCCTATTTCTGGACTTATAGTACTTTAGTGAACTTTGTAGTAGCTCAAGAATAGTGACACCCCGATGTCGGGCTGTGACGAGATGGTTCCCTGTTGTTATCGTTGTTTTCCACGCTTTTGATTATGCTAATCGTGTTTTAGCTTTATAAATGTTAAATAATTGTTAAAAGAAGTATTGTTAATGTGTTGGCTGGCCTTGTCTTCACGAGAGGCGCCATCACGACCGGGTTCGGGATTTGGGTCGTGACACTTTCACTCAGCAATTCAGGTTTCTCATGGTGCTTCAAGTGGCCGTAGTTCTCACATGCAGTATTCTGATCAGCAGCTCTATAGTGCACCACTAGCTCCTATTAGTGCACCGTCCCTCCAGAGTTTTCAGGGTGGTCATTCAGGTTGCCAGGGTCAGTCTCGGTTTTCTTAGCCTCAACACTCAGGTAGATGTTCTGAGTGTGGTAAATATGGTCATATCAGGAGGCCCTGTCCGATATTGGTAGGTACTCAGTCGCAACAGCAGGGTTCTCATGCTATGGTTCAGGCGCCAGGTATTCAGCAAATTGCTTAGCCAGCTAGAGGTAGGGGTAAAGGTGCTAGACGTGGAGGTAGAGGTGCTAGACGTGGAGCTCAGACCGCTAGAGGTGGAGGACAGCCAGCCGCAGGCCGTCCTAGAGAGGTAGGCCACGGTGGTGGGGCCCAACACCAATGTTATGCTCTTCCAACCAGGCCTGAGGCTGAGACTTCTGATGCAGTTATCACAGGTACTATTTTGGTTTATGATAGAGATGCTACAATGTTATTTGATCCAGGGTCTACATACTCCTATGTGTCCTCTTATTTTGCACCGTATTTGGTCATGCCTTTTAATTTCTTGGGTGTCCCTGTATATGTGTCTACATCGATGGGTAATTCTATTATGGTAGATCGAGTCCATCGTTCTTATATTGTGGTGATTGGAGGTCTTGAGACTTGTGTAGATTTGTTGCTTCTGGACATGATTGATTTGATGTTATATTGGGGATGGACTGGCTATCACCTTACCATGCTATCTTGGACTATTATGCAAAGACTGCGACCTTAGCCTTACCGGGTTTTCCTTGTTTAGAGTGGAAAGGGACTCCTGGTCATTCTACCCGTAGTGTTATCTCTTATGCGAAGGCTCGGCATATGGTCGAGAAGGGGTGTTTGGCCTTTTTGGCTTATGTTCGTGATTATAGTGCTAAGGTCCCTTCTATTGATTCTGTTCCCTTGTTCGAGAGTTTCCTGAGGTATTTCCTTCAAACCTATCGGGCATGCCACTCGACAGGGATATTGACTTTTGCATTGATTTGGCTCCGGGCACTCAACCCATTTCTATTCCGCCGTATCATATGGCCTTGCCTGAGTTGAAAGAGGTAAAGAAGCAGTTGCAAGACTTCCTTGAGAAGTGTTTCATTAGACCCACTGTTTCACCTTGGGGTGCGCCGGTGTTGTTTGTTAAGAAAAAGGATGGGTCAATGAGAATGTGTATTGATTACTGGCAATTGAACAAGGTCATAATCAAGAATAAGTATCCACTACCGAGGATTGATGATTTGTTCGATCAGATTCAGGGTGCCAAGGTATTTTCAAAGATTGACTTGAGATCTGGCTACCATCAATTGAGAATTAAGGCATCTGATCTCCCTAAGACAACTTTTTGCACTCGGTACGAGCATTATGAGTTCTTGGTGATGTTATTCGGGTTGACAAATGCCCCAACAACTTTTAATGATTTGATGAACCGAGTGTTCAACACTTATGTGGATTCATTCATGATAGTCTTCATTGATGATATTTTGATATATTCCTGCTGTCAGGAGGAGCACGAGCAGCACCTTAGAGTGGTTCTTAAGACTCTGAAGGATAATCCGTTATATACTAAGTTCTCGAAGTGTGAGTTCTGGTTGAGTTCAATTGCATTTCTGGGTTATGTTGTATTAGCAGAGGGTATTCAGGTTGATCCAAAGAAGATTGAGGCAGTCAAGAACTGGACTAGACCAACATCAACTATAGAGATTCAGAGTTTCTTGGGATTGGCAGGCTACTATCGTCAGTTCGTGGATGGGTTTTCATCTATTGCAACCCCGATGAATAGGTTGACCAAGAAGGGTGCCCAATTTAGATGGTCGGATGAGTGTGAGGCGAGCTTTCAGAAGCTCAAGACAGCTCTGACTACGACACCGGTGTTGGTTTTGCCCACAGGTTAAGGCCTTATACAGTTTATTGTGATGCTTCTCGTATTGGACTTGGTGCAGTGTTGATGCATTATGGAAAGGTCATTGCCTATGCTTCACGAAAGTTGATGATTCACGAGAAGAACTATCCGGTTCATGATTTGGAGTTGGCAGCCATTGTTCACGCATTGAAGATTTGGAGGCATTATCTATATGGCATGGCATGTGAGGTGTTCATGGATCACAAGAGTCTTAAGTATTTGTTCAAGCAAAAGGAGTTGAATTTAAGGCAGAGGAGGTGGTTGGAGTTGTTGAAAGACTATGATATCACCAACTGATGTTCTAAACTTCAATACCACACAAGATGGGGGTGATTTGTGTGGTACCTAATTTTCGCTCTAGAAAAACCTAGTTCTTCTAGGTCTACTTACTACTACTGTTTGCGGAATTAAGAGTACATCAAATTAAAGAACACAGAGATTTTTACGTGGAAAAAACCTGGCTCAAAAGGTGAAAAAGCCACGACCCACTACTTAGTAGGATTTTCCCAAACTTTCACTAAAATCACTGAGCCAAAACAGCATTTATAAAACTCTTGTAAACCTAAGGATTAAACTCTAATCCTAGTATGGCACACAACCTCAATTATTGCGACACCTTCAAGTTAACTCTACCTTGAATACTCAAAGTACCTAATACAATTGCTTCTATGAAAGCTAGAAAGGTACAACTTTAAAACACCTACTACAATTAAACTAGAATAAAAGAAAGACACAAAGGAACTGGTTCTTCTATCTTGTTCAAGTAGCTTCAGGAATGCACTCTTGAATCTCACATAAATTGCTTGCAAAATTGCCTCGCTCTTTTGCTCTCAATTTAGTTTAACTTTTGCGTTTGTGCAATACCTGTAAAAGAACAATCCCTATTATTTAATGAGTTAGTAATTAGAGTTTGATTGAGACTCAATTGCTGATCTTCTATCGAAGTTGATTCCTTGAACATTACAAACTCCAACCCTCTCTTTTATTCGGATTGTGACCTCTTACATGAGGAGACTTTCTCTCCTCATCCAATATGCAACATTTTCAATTAGTTCAGGAGATATTGTTGCTTGATCATTGAGAGTTATCTCCTTCACGTGTATTTCACATGTCTAGGTTGATAAATACTACGCCTCACATGATGGACCTGGTCCATGACTGAGTTCATTTGTCATTCTTCAAAACTTCACCTGAACATGGGCCAACAAATTCCCCCTTTTGATGATGACAAACTCCGTGCTTTTTGAATCAAAAAATCTGTAAGAACTCACCTTAACCATCAACACTTAACTTAGCATTTTAACTTATCATCAAGGACCAGGTTTAATTAGGTTATAAATATCACATTATTCAGAATATAAATTAAAGCACAACATCTCTTCCCCCTTTTGGCATCATCGAAAAGTTGCATACAATGTGAATCCCAAATTTTAGTAATTACTCGTGGCCATTTGGGCAACTGCAAGTGAAAACATGTATTAAATCATCAATAATCAACAAACACAGTCAAACTATTAAGAACAAAATCTCAATAGTACCAGAGAGACAACATTTGCCATTGATAATATATATTTCCACCTACAAACCACAAATAGAAAGAAAAAATTCCAAACATGATAAAAAAATAGACAAAGTCCCAAACCGGGTCCCTGGGGGTACTAGACTGGTTCAGAAGACAACAACTGGAGGACCTAAGGCTTTGAGGAACTAAAGGGCTGGGTTTGGAGAAGGTTGAGCATATTCTAAAGCATTTCTTCACTTTTCTCCTTTTGTTTTGCTAGCTCAGCTCGAAGGCCATCTCTTTCATCTTCCAATTCAGCAACACGAGCCTGAAGCCTAGCAATTTCAACATCCTTAGTTCCACAGTCTTGAACCAAAGCCCTAACCTTGCTATTCACTGGTGTCTTCAGAGATGAACTAGGTTCAACTGGAGTGGCATTGACAGGATAGTCACAAGCCAATAAGTTCCTAATACCAAAATGCTCCTTGCTTGATGCCATCTCCCATTTCTTCAAAGGCATCCTTAGCCTATCCAGCACAGTGGTCAGTATGAACCCATATGGAGTTGCATGTGCCTTGGAGCCATTAATGACTCTGTCCAGTAGTTTGACAATAAAAACATGCCAATTTATCTGCTTTCCTCTCATAAGGCATTCCATAAGCACCAGGTCCATATATTTGGAAGTATGCCCCCTCTCCTATCTGGGCATCAGGCACTTGTTAACAAATTCAAACAAGACCTTGTGCTCAGGTCTCATCTCACTCTTCTGAACAAATCTGGCTTCAGGTACATCTTCAATATTTTCAGCTTCACAAAAATTCCTAGTGATTTGAAGAGCAGTGGGGAAAAATTCCAGACATGGCCACCTTTACCTTGTGTAATCATCATACCCTTCACTTGGTATCTCCAGAATCTCACCCAGTTTGATAGCATCAAACTCCATTTTTACACCATTCACCAGGCTGGGACTACCCTATTTTTCACAGTGGCATTGGCCCTAAACTCTATCAACTCATTCCTAGCCAGCCTCCCATCCATCTCAAGGACCATGTCATTCCACCCTTGTGCAGTAAGAGCATCCATCAATCTTCTCATACCTAGCTCATCCATGTCTTTCAACAACCTTCGTTTCAAAATTTTCCTTCTGCCAAAGATGGCAAACCCATCTTGATCCTTCTCAGATTCTTCCTCTTCTTCACCACCACTCCACTCTACATCTTCTACAACAATTTTCTTTTATTTACCCTTCACAGCAGACCTAGTTCTTTTGGCTAAAGAGTATTCAGCAGGTACAGGTACAGAAGAAGACTTCTTGGAAGAAGCCTTGGAACTCTTTGGTTTGGGTGTTGGAACCTTTTTAGTTGTTCCTCTTTCTTGATGGACCAGGTCCATCTCTTCTTCTTCTTCTTCTTCTTCTGCAACCTCAACACTCTTCACAACCTTTGCCTTTCATTTTTCCCTCCTTTTCTTCCTGCTCTCTTCCAGAGCTTTCTGCAATTCTACTTCACTTTGCTTGGCCCTTCTCCTCGTAGCTCTTCCCTTAGTTACTGAAGGTACAGTAGGTTTTGGGGATGACATTTTGCTTTTCTTTTGTGGCTTGGAGGCAGTTGGAGCCTTTTATGTGGAAGCCTTGCGCTTCTTTGGATCATAACTGACCCCAACTTTCTTCAGAATATCTTCCAAAGTTTCCTCACCAGATGCACCAGGTTCATCTTGATGCTTGCTTAAAGTTTACTAGCCCTTCAGCCGCCTCCCCAAAACTATTTCCCGCTGAATTGTTGCTACTCTCTTCAACACCTCCACAGATTGCCAATACCTTTTCTTTCTTATTTCCTCTCACATTACCACTGAATCCTTCTTTCTCTTTTTCTTTCTTTTTACCTTCTCTTCTACTAGAATCAGCCCCCTGTACATCTTTAACAGGACCAACCAAGACAAACCTATTTTCAACCTTTTCAACTACATCAGAGAATACCAAGAAAGTATTTACCTTACCAGGGGTTTCTTGAATATTTTCAGTATCAACTGGCAGAAATAAAATCATCAGACTCAGAACTTGAGTTGGATTTTTGAGCCTGACTTTCCTTCCTCTGACTGGCCTTCAATTTTTCACGTTGAGTTTTCCTTAAAGCTCTAGAAGCTACTATTTTTCTAGCTAGAATCTTTTGCTTACGAACCCTGGGTTTTGGGTTTTCAATAGGAGGAGTAGATGAGGATGTGTTTGAGGGAGAAACTGGTGGGGGAGTGCCAGGATTATCTTGGGGGTTAGACATGGTGGATTGTTTCTTGAAGAATTTGGGAATTTTGGAGAGAAGAAGGGTGAACAAAACTGGAGTAAAGTTTTTTACGGTTATGGACTAATGAAGAAAGGTGTGGTGGGTATTTAAACATGATTAGGATTTAATGCAGTAATGACAGCTTTTTCAGAGGTCAATTAGAAGTCTAATCAAGTTATAATTCCGGTCTTTAGTGATTATTAGGCTTCGCTAGATTTGAGGCAAACATCTCGGTTTTTAGTGTTCTAAGGGAATGAAACTGGTTCAAAGCTCAACGGGTAGAATTTTTGAGAATTTGATAAATGTAGGACTTCTGCTGATGATTGAAAAAATAATCTTTCTAATTGTGCTGAGTATAGAAAACATACCTGAGCTTTTCATATGCACACATACTGATGAACCAGGTTCTTCATATAGAACTCTCTTGAACATGCCTCAATTGTCAAAATAGAAGAAACTTTGTAAGAGATCAGTGAATCATATATATACACATGTCACAGGAGTATACTAATTAAAGTATGAAACTGTGTAAGAATTGATCTGGATATTTACACAATAGTTAGAACTCCTAACCAAAAAAATATTTTTTTCCCATTTTTTGTTCAATTTTTTTCATTTTTTTTTTCATTGCATTCTGAACGAGACCTTTTTGGTGATCTTAATCATCCCTAATTCCAACCTGTTCCTATCAAAGTTTTCTCTACTCATTTCTTTAGTGAAAATATTGAAATCAATCCTTTCTCATAGTTATCTCTTAAAAAGTGGTGTCTAACATCTATGTGCTTAGTCCTCTTATGATGAATAGGGTTCTTTGTCATACTTATAGCACTATCACAGAATATTGGAATACATCCCACTTCAATTCCAAAATCTACCAAATGTTGTTTGATCCATAGTAATTGAGCACAACAAGAAGCACCAGCAACATACTCAGCTTCAGCAGTAGATAGGGCCACAAAATTTTGCTTTTTGGTAGCCCATGACACAAGACATGAACCAAGGAAGTGTGCCATACCTGAGGTGCTCTTCCTATCCACTAGGAAGCCTGCATAATCAGCATCAGCATATCCTGGATAACAAAGGCACGTCAGTGGTTCCTTTCAGATATCTCAGTATCCTCTTGACAATAGTCAAGTGAGACTCTTTTGGATTTGCCTGAAAACAAGCACAAAGCCCTACACTAAAAACAATGTCAGGCCTACTAGCAGTGAGATACAAGAGTGAAACAATCATGCCCCTAAACAACGTTTGATCAACTGATGAACCAGGTTCATCAACATCTAATTTAGTGGCAGTTGCAATGGGTGTGTCTATTTCGTTAGATTCCTCCATTTTAAACTTTTTGATTAGCTCTTTTGTATACTTCTGCTGATGGATCATGGTTCCATTTGGACTTTGTTTGATTTGTAAGCCTAGGAAGAAATTAAGCTCACCCATCATGCTCATTTCAAACTCACTCCCCATTAATTTTGCAAAATCCTTACTTAGCTTATCAGTGGTGGCCCTAAAGATTATGTCATCAGCATAAATTTTCGCAACAAGGAGATCCTTACCTTTTTCCCTTAAGAATAAGGTACTATCAATTTTACCTCTCTTGTAACCATGCTCCAGCAGGAATTTTGACAGTCGTTCATACCATTCTCTTGGGGCCTGCTTGAGTCCATAGAGAGCCTTTTCTAGCTTATACACATGCTCAGGACATTCCTTGCTCTCAAACCCTAGAGGTAGTTTTACAAATACTTTTTCTTTCAGGTAGCCATTTAGGAAGGCACTTTTGACATCCATCTGATGAAAAGTAAATTCCATATATGCCGCAAAGGCTATAAGAAGTCTGATTTCCTCTAGTATTGCCAGTGGGGCAAAAATCTCATCATAGTCTATGCCCTCCTCCTAGTTGTACCCTTGGACTACTAATCTTGCCTTGTTTCTTGTAACTGTTCCATCTTTATCAAGTTTGTTCCTGAAGACCCATTTTGTACCGATGATTGATCTGTCCTTGGGTCTTGGTAATAGATGCCAAACCTCACTTCTTTCAAATTGATTAAGTTCATCCTCCGTTGCATTACCCCAATCTGCATCCTGCAAAGCTTCAATAACATTTTTAGGTTCAATGATAGATACAAAGGCATCAAAAAGCACACAGATTCTTTAATTGTGCTCTCGTTTTAACTCCAGATGTTGGATCAGTGAGAATGTTCTCAATCAGATGAGAATTTTGATACTTGTGAGGTTTCACAACCAACTGGCTTCTGCTAGAGGTTTCTTCTATTTTATGAGGAATAGGATCATGAACAGGTTCCTTTAAGGAATTTATTTCAATTTCTCTTTAACTAGTTCCCCCTGTCAGGTTGCCTTATATGGAAGAACATGTTCCATCACATGTTCTTTCTGTTGGTGCCACTTTGACCTGAGTTGATGCTTCAGTCAAGTCCTTTATCAATCCAATATCTTTATCTTCATGTTCCTGTCTCTTAGAAAGGATGTTAGTTTAATCAAATACTACATGCACACTTTCTTCTATACATAAAGTTCTTTTGTTAAACACTTTATATGCTTTGCTATGTGAAGAATATCCCAAGAATATTCCTTCACCACTTCTGGGATCAAACTTACTAGGGTGTCTTTTCCATTATTGTGCACATAGAACTTACAACCAAATGCCCTAAGATGGGATATGTTTGGTTTTCTCCTTTTAAGTAACTCATGTAAGGTAATTTACTAGAAAGTAGCATGGTTCTAGCCATATCCTCAAGAGTTCTATTCTTTATTTCAACTACTCCATTTTGTTGAGGGGTCCTACTGGCAGAGAAATTATGATCTATACCATTTTCATCACAGTATTCAGCAAACTTGGAATTTTCAAATTCAGTTCCATGATCATACCTAATGGAGGCAAGTTGATTTCCTAATTATTTCTGAGTTTTTCTAACAAATGCAGAAAACATGTCAAATGCTTCATCTTTGGAGGTTAGAAATAGAACACAGGTAAATATAGAATAATCATCAACTAGCACTATTTCATATCTCTTTCCACCTCTGCTCATACTTCTTATTGGACCATATAAATCCATATGGACCAGTTCCAACGACTTGGTTGTACTTACCATTTTCTTTCTTTTGAAGGATTATCTTACCTGCTTCCTCCTTGCATATACCTCACAAACTTTATCTTCCTTGAACTTGATATTAGGTAATCCTATCACCAAGTCCTTAGAGACTAGTTTGTTAAGCTGATTTAGACTTGCATGACCAAGACTTTTTGTGCCACAGGAGGGGATCATTAACCAACACACTTAAACAAGTGAGTTCATTTTCTGAAAGAGTGGACAAATCTATAATGTAAATATTGTTAACTCTTTATCCCTACAAAACAATATTGTCAGTGGTAAAGTTAACCACAAAGCATTTGGTGGAGGTAAAAGCCACAAGTTTACCTCTGTCACACAATTGTGACACACTTATTAAGCTATATTTCAAGTCATCTATCAGGTAGACATTCTCTATGGAATGAGAATTTGTTTTGCCTACTTTTCCAACCCCAATGATCTCCCCTTTATTTCCATTACCAAAGGAGACATTGCCTCCTTTTATGTCCTCAAGTGAAAGGAACTGGTCCTTGTCCCCAGTCATGTGTTTTGAGAAGCCACTATCCATATACCATATTTGGCTCCTCCCTTTCACTTGGACCTACAAAAGGAAATCAGGAGTTAGTCTTAGGAACCCAAACTAGTTTGGGTCCCTTTGTATAAGCAAAAGGGTGAATTAAATTCCTTCTTGCCCATCCAGGAAGCTCACTTTTCTCTTGAACAAAGGCTTTGTTCTTTTGACTGGCCTTTACTTTTACATTACATTCATTTTTGTGATGGCTAGTATTGCCACAGTATGTGCATATTTTGTTTTTCAGGAAGTGTGAGGTACTTACTTTTTGGGTCCCATTTTGGTGCTTGAGTCCCATAGCCAAGTCCTCTCTTGTTGCTACTGTGATGCTCTTGCAACCAGGAGAGTGCATCAGAGGCCTTGTTCCATTTGCAAGTTCTGTCTAATTTATGTTTCACTTTTTCTAAATCTTCTTTTAGGATTTTAATTAGTTTATCCTTGTTATACAATTCATCCTTCATCTTTCCTAGGTTTTCCTCTAGAGTGATATATGTGTGATCAGCTTTCTTCTTTCCAGTTCCTAGTTTCAATTTTATGTTTTCAAACCTCAGTTCTAGGACACTGTTATCAAGTTCAAGAACCTGGTTCTTCAACTCAGCATTTGTGTTATCACTTTCATTTGCCCTAGACTCTAGACTTTTGTATTTTTCTTTTAGGATCACACATTCCTTAGACAGAACTTCCTTCTCATTGTTAATTATCTCAGACTCATCAATGAAGTCTAGTAATAGCTCAGCCAATTTTTCTTTAACAAAAATTTAATCTTCTCTTTGAGATGAAGAATACTTACCTCTTGTTCATCATCTGATTCTCCTATGACCATCAGTGCTTTTTCTTCTTCAGCTTCATCCTCTGAGTCTTCATCTGAGGTTTCTCCCCAAGCAGCAACCATAGCTTTGGATAAACCTTTATTTCTTTTTGGTTGAACCTGTTCCTTATTCCTGTTCCTTCATTCAGCTCTTTCTTTCTTCCATTCAATTTCCTATTAAGGACAGTTCTTGATCATGTGATCAGTCTTACCACACTTGTAACAACCCTCATTGGTCTATTTATCAGGAGCTCTTGTCTTGTTGAAAGTTATACCTCTTGAAGAACCCTTTCCTCTCATCAGGTAATTTTGGAAATCTCTAGTGATCATAGCCACCTCATCATCTTCCAGATCTGAACCTTCAGCAATTCTGAGGACTAAGCTTCTCTCCTTCTTGGGTGTATCCATCTTCATGGTTTTCCTTCTCATTTCATAAGCAGTAAGATTTCCAATCAGTTCATCCAGTCTAAGAGTAGCAATATTCTTGGATTCCTGAATGGCAGTGATTTTGCTTTCCCATGTGACTGGCAAAACCCTTGTCAGAATATTCTCAACCTTGTCTTCTTCAAGAATAACCCTTCCAAGAGACTTAAGTTCATTTATCAGTGTAGTGAACCTAGTATATATCTCTTGGATAGTTTCTCCTTCCTTCATACTAAAATTCTCATATTGAGAATACAACAGTGTTCCTCTTGATCTTTCCACTTGTGGTGTTCCTTTATGGGCCACTTGCAAAGTGTCCCATATCTCCTTAGCAGTTGTACAACTTTGGATCCTATTGTACTCATCTGGACTTAGTCCACACACAAGCCATTTCTTGGCCTTAGCATTTTTCACCCACTTCCTCAGGTCTTCAGCAGTATAGTCAGCCCTTGTCTTTGGCATATCAACTCCTTCAACATTCTTCTTTGTGGTTTCTAGGGCACCATCAGTGACTATGTACCAAAGTTCATAGTCTTCCCCTATGATGTGATCTCTCATCGTGTTCTTCCACCAAGAATAGTACTGACCATTGAAAAGTGGAGGCCTAGCAGTGGATTGCCCTTCCCAGTTCCCAAGTGGTGCACTCATGTTGATCTTCTCCTAAGGTGTTAGCCTCTTCAATGATAACCTGCTCTAATACCAATTGGTGTTCTAAACTTCAATACCATACAAGAGGGGGGTGATTTGTGTGGTACCTAATTTTCGCTCTAGAAGAACCTAGTTCTTCTAGGTTTACTTACTACTACTGTTTACGGAATTAAGAGTACATAAAATTAAAGAACACGGAGATTTTTACGTGGAAAAAACCTGGCTCAAAAGGTGAAAAAGCCACGACCTACTACTCAGTAGGATTTTCCCAAACTTTCACTAAAATCACTGAGCCAAAATAACATTTATAAAACTCTTGTAAACCTAAGGATTAAACTCTAATCCTAGTATGAAACACAACCTCAATTATTGCGACACCTTCAAGTTAACTCTACCTTGAATACTCAAAGTACCTAATAAAATTGCTTCTATGAAAGCTAGAAAGGTACAACTTTAAAACACCTACTACAATTAAACTAGAATAAAAGAAAGACACAAAGGAACTGGTTCTTCTATCTTGTTCAAGTAGCTTCAGGAATGCACTCTTGAATCTCACATAAATTGCTTGCAAAATTGCCTCTCTCTTTTGCTCTCAATTTAGTTTAATTTTGCATTTGTGCAATACATGTAAAAGAGAACAATCCATGTTATTTAATGAGTTAGTAATTAGAGTTTGATTGAGACTCAATTGCTGATCTTCCATCGAAGTTAGGTCCTTGAGCATTACAAACTCCAACCCTCTCTTTTATCCGGATTGTGACCTCTTCCATGAGGAGACCTTCTCTCCTCATCCAATATGCAACCTTTTCGATTAGTTTAGGAGATATTACTGCTTGATCATTGAGAGTTATCTCCTTTATGTGTATCTCACATGTCTAGGTTGATAAATATTGTGCCTTACATGATAGACATGGTCCATGACTGAGTTCATTTGTCATTCTTCAAAACTTCACCTGAACTTGGGCCAACACCATCTTATATCATCGGCGAAAGGACAACGTGGTGGTCGATATTTTTAGTAGGAATTAGCTAGTAAAGGCAGTCTTGCTTATATTCCGATCGGTGAGAGGCCACTTGCTTTGGATGTTCAGGCCTTGGCCAATCAGTTCGTGAGGTTGGATGTTTCTGAGCCCAGCCGTATGTTAGCTTGCACAATCGCTCATTCTTCATTACTGGAGCGTATCCATGATCGGCAATATGATGATCCCTATTTATGTGTCCTTAAAGACACGGTGCAGCGCAGAGGTGCCAAGAAGGTTACCTTAGGTGATGATGGAGTTTTGAGATTGCAGGGTCAAGTTTGTGTGCCTAATGTGGATGGGCCCCGAGAGTTGATTTTAGAGGAGTCCCATAGCTCCAGGTATTCTATTCATCTAGGCACCGCGAAGATGTATCAGGATTTGCGGTAGCATTATTGGTGGTAGAGAATAAAGAAAGATATCGTTGCATATGCTTCTCAGTGTTTGAATTGTCAATAGGTTAAGTACGAGCATCAGAGCCCGGTGGTTCGCAGAGGATTGAGCTTCCCGAGTGGAAGTGGTAGCGTATCACTATGGACTTCGTTGTTGGACTCCCGCAGACTCGGAAGAAGTTCGACACAATATGGGTCATTATTGATAGACTGACCAAGTTAGCCCATTTCATTATTATGGCAGTCTTATATTTTTCTGATAGGTTAGCTGAGATCAATATCCGGGAGATTGTTCACCTTCACAGTGTGCCCGTGTCTATCATTTCGGACTGGGGTACGCAGTTTACCTCATACTTCAGGAGAGCAGTTCAGCGAGAGTTAAGCACTTGGGCTGAGTTGAGCATATCATTTCATCCCCAGAAGGATGGCCAGTCCAAGTGGATTATTCATAATTTGGAGTATATGCTCCGAGCTTGTGTCATTGACTTTTGAGGCTCGTGGGATCAGTTTTTGCCTTTAGAGGAGTTTTCCTACAACAACAGCTACTAGTCGAGTATCCAGATAGCTTCATATGAGGTTTTATATGGTAGGCGGTGTCGGTCTCCGATTGGATGGTTTGAGCCGGGAGAGGCTCGATTGTTGGGTGTGGATCTGTTTCAAGATTCATTGGACAAGGTCAAGATCATTCAGGATAGGCTTGTGAGCACGTGATTTTTGCCCCATACGAACTACTCCCAAAGAAATAAAAACAAAAATTGTCTGTTTTATCGTGTGCATTTTTGTGAATTTTTCGTGATATTTTTAGTAATTGTTTGAGTTTGTGTGTGCGTGTTTGTTTGTTAAATTAATAGAAAATATAAAAATATGTCGCATTTGCATTTATTCTATAATTTGGAGTAATTAAGTTTGTTTTACAAATTGGAAAAAATCACAAAAATAATGTACTTCGCATTTTTGTGTTAATGTCAAAAATTGAGTGATTCTTCTTTATTTTATTTTGTGTGATAATTAATATTAAGATGTTAATTAGTATTTCAAGTTAATTTTTGGTTTTATGATTTAAGCTAGGATTTTGGTTTTTAAATTAGGAATTAAAAAGGAAATAAAAGAAAAGAAGAAAAATGGAAAAAAGAAGAGAAATCGGACTGGGCCATCCAAATTAAATAAAATCCCAAGCCCAATTCAACACACCTCACCCGGTCCAATTTGATCCGTATCCAAGACCACCCAAACGATGTCGTTTTGATGTGCAAAATCTGAACCATTGATCTCCCAAGATCGAACGGTCCAGCCTGCCCCTAGATTAGCCGAAACGATATCGTATCAGGCCAATTGATCCAAGCCATTCATTTCATTTGATCCAACGGCCGCAAATCACCCCCATGCCCCGACCCATTCCCATCCAATGCCCGATTCGGTCTCAAGTCTACCCAAACGACCTTGTTTCGTTAAGTAGGTTGATCCGAGCTGTTGAACTTAATTAATCCAACGGCCACGATTCAACCTCTAGCCCCGTATATAAGTAGCCAACACACCCCAAACCCCCCCAAGCCAAACCACCTTCGTCTCTAATCCCTCAGAGACCAAAACCCTCTACCACATCCTCCGCCGACCGAAAATCGCCTCACGGCGGTTCCGGTGGGCCAAACGCCTCCATCTTTACACCACTGAACCCCCACAACCTTCCCATTCCAAATACCTTACCCTCGTCCCTCGAATCCCAACCCACTTCCTCGAATATCAATTTCAAACCAAGAACCCTAGCGCCGCCACATGACCCCCGGTGGCGGCGCGACCTCCAAACCATCCCAGATTAACACCATACCATCACTAGACCTTCCTCATCCCATACCCGTCACCATTTTCCTTCGAATTTCACTCCAACTCTTCGAATACTAAATCAAAGAAACTGGGCCCTAATTTTAACTCAAAGACCAAACGGGCACTATAAGGCTTTTGGACCGAATTGAACTTTAGTCATGTGTTTTCATAGTGGAAACACATGATTAAGGTCCGTTTCAGTCCAATTCGAAGGGACGAGGAATTTTTAGTATTTGGTCCGCTTGATTTTCGGGTATTTTAAATTCTCTTTTCTTTTCGGTTATCTTTTAGTTTTCATTTAATTTCCAGTCCTCTTCTCCTCCTGCTTCATTTCTGCTTCTGTGTCTGTGTCGAATTACTCATGTTCATTAAAGATTAGTTCATCTCAATGTTTGAATTGCTTAGTCTATCGTTACATTAAACGAATTGCCTGGTCATTTAAATGTCGTGAATTGGTTATTTGTTATTAGGTGTTGTGTGAATCTGTACCACTTTTTGGTTAGTTTAGGAATGGTTAATTAATGAAGTTAAGTTAGTTCACTGAATTAAAATGCTAGGATTGAGTGGGAGGCCATGTGCTGTCAGGGCACGCTTGAATTTAATATTCAGGCTGCCCCATACCCATGTTTTGTTTAAAAACATGAGGGACAAATCAGTAGTGGATGTTCAGGGAATATCATGGGGTGGTTAAGGGAGATTGAATAGAATATAGTTTCCCATAACATTAGAATTAAATAAATGGCAGGAGACACATAATAGTGGGGTGACAGGGAATAGTATGGGAGTTCATTTGCCCTCATTTGTTTAAGTGTTTCATGGGCTGGTGAGGGGTCTGTGCTGGGTATAAATAGAAAGGGGTTTGGACAGAATAGGGGACCCTTTTTTTGATCCGTCAGAGGAAAGGCATTCAGTGGAGAGAAAAAAATCAGTTTTGAGAGCAGGCATTTTTTGAGAGTTTGAAATAGTTCCTTTTCAAGAGTTTTGGAGTTTGAAAGATATAGGGTGATAGATTTTTGAAGGTCAGTTTTAAGACTAATTTTTTCAGAGGGCAGTTGTGATAGTTTTGAGGAAAAATATATATCGAGAATAGGGATCTACACGCTGAGTTACTATTCTATTGGATTTTGGATTCAGTTTTTGAGTTTCAGTCGTTGGTTTTGATCTCCCATCCTAATTTCAATTTACTGAGGCTTCTGCTGGGATCTATTGGTCCAGTTTTGGTTCATTTCGAGTTCAATAGAGTCTGTTGAGGGTGTTTGCTTTTGCTGTCTGGTTTTTACGACTCTCTGGGTTGTGTTCGTTGTCATTTTGAACTCCAAATTGTTGCTGCTTGCTGTCTATGGATGCTGATCTTTTCTTCTTTACGCTGTAATTCGATTACCAAGTACACTTCCTCGAATTGCTTCCATGTAGCTCCAAATTGAAGTTGAAATGAAAAGTCACCATCAGATCTATGCATTTTGGATGCTGTGTGATGTTTATCATTAAATAGGTGTTAGTTATTTAGAGTGTTAATTGACGTTAGCTGACTAGCTGATATGGACTTGAGCAACAGATATACGGCTGCATAACTAGGATTGCTTGTAGGCTAATTTGGACTTTTGTTTTTTTTGCTATCATCTTGTATTGGACTGTTATTTGGCCTAAGGTAGTTGTATCCCATAATTAGTTGAATTATTAGCGGTGGCTAAGGCATTGGCATATTTTTAGGTCCTCATATGTAATTAAGCCTTCAAATAGGTGTACTCATGTTAAAATTGGGATATGATTTAGGCGGCATGTTTCTAAATAAACCGTAGATTCACTACTCATTACCAGTACTGCCATTTCCGTTCATTTCAAAAAATAGGAAAAAGACAATTACCTATGACCATGATATAGGCGTAGGGGAAATACAAAAATAGTTTGAATGAAAACAAAACTTTTTTATCAATTAGAACTGTAATTAGAGGCTGCCTAAATTGTATGTTGAAACATGAATTGGGGCATCTACAAATATAATAAACCTGCGTTAACATGCCTATGTAATTACCCATAGCTAAGTATAATGGACAATTGCATATAACTAAGTGTGTTTGCTCATGTAATTGGATCTATGAGTCGGAATTAGGACTTTCATTTAATGGGCTCGGACGCCAGGCACGTCCATCTTCAGCTTTAGATAGAGATACTCATTCCATCTCCGTCATGCCCCGGGCCTGGATTCACCATCACAGGCCCAATAATACTTCGCCCCTGTACATATGATTGGTCTGTTTTGAGATAAATCGTTAAAATTGCTTGGATCTTTACTTACTTTGGACCTAATTGATTTAAGATAGAACAATAAGATTCAGGCCTTTTTAATTATATTAATTAACTAGGTTTCCTTTTTTTTATATTCTTGGAGAAAAAATATAGAAATTATAGTTGTTTTAGGTTTGACCTTTAATTAATAAAATGAGACGAGCCTCGCAAGACAAAACACATAAATCGCGGGGCCCTCGTTAAGTGTATATGTTAAAATATCTCGAATTCGGGACGGGCCGTTTAGTGAACTTCATGGCTTTCCCCAAAGATAATAATGTGTTAGTCTCTTTAGGCGCGTATTTTAATAACATTATCTCCCTAAACTCGGGTACACATTCATGTGACCCAAATCCAAATCTAAGCGAAGTCGAAATATGTCAATAACCACGGGTGCATTGATGTGACGTGGTTCGAGATGTGTTTTTACGACGTTGCCATTTTCGCTAAAAATAATAATAAATAAAAGCGGTTAAAAGTTAAAATTTACACATAGGTTCATAATTGTTAAAATCAGATAATTTAAGCCAAATATAACGGTTGAGCGACCGTGCTAGAATCACGGAACTCAGGAGTGCCTAACACCTTCTCCCGGGTTAACAGAATTCCTTATCCGGATTTCTGGTTCGCGGACTGTAATACATAGTCAATCTTTTCTTCGATTCGGGATTCAAACCGGTGACTTGGGACACCATAAATCTCCGAAGTGGTGACTATGAATCTCTTAATAAACGAATCCTGTTTCGATTGTCCTTTAATTGGAAAAACTTCCTTTTATTATACCTTTCACGGGGTGTAGTAAGGAAAAAGGAGGTGTGACAGCTCTGGCAGCTCTGCTGGGGACAAAGAACCCAGAATGTTTTGTTCAGGGTTCAGAATTCGAGCTTAGAATAATTGTTGTATTTGGATTTATTTGATTTTCCTACATGTTTCAAGCTAAACGTGCTAAGTGCTTTACCGCTCTAATATTATCTGAACTGTATATAAACTGTGCCGAAACCCTCCTTTTCTCACCTTCGGGGATGTGTTTACTGGTTGAGACTCCCTATTCTGTTAGTGTCATACCCTAAAATAAGAAAGAGGCTCGGATAAGTTACAAAGCCGGACGATCTCGCGGGTCCCTGGTACGTAGCCCCCTCCTCGACTCGAGTTGTCTGCTCGAGTACACTATTTAGAACACATTCCCAGATTTTGAACCGAGAATAAATTGACTTCATGTCGGATCCCTAGTAGGAACGCTTATTTGCATCATGTTGCGTTTGACTTAGGGGACTCAACACAGGGGTTGGATCCGTCTAGGACAGGTAACCTGAAACGAAAAGACTATCCTGATGCATCTTACGTGTTGCATATACATTTATTTGTCTCGGACTTGCATACTGGCCGACTTTGGAGTATTTGGGAAAACTGAAAAAGAGAGAAATAGCAGTGTGGAGAGCTAATTATCTATTTTTAGAAAAATAACCAATGTCAAAATAGTGTCGAAACTCTGTCGAACTTTTGAGAAAAAAAAGGGAAAAGAAAATTTGTTTTCAAAAAATGGTTAGTTTTATTGGTCGAGAAAAAGAAAAACTAAAGAGTTTTATTTTCAAATAGTTTGTTGAAAAAGAAAATACAAAAAGAATATTGTCTTCCGAAATAATGTATTTGTCAATGAAAAAGAGTCTTGTTTCCAAAAATAAGTAGTTTTATTGGCAGAACTATGTAAGTTTGATTCTCACCGGATGTGGGATATGTAGGCAAACTATATCGGGTTCAACTATTTGGAAAAAAAAATTAAAGAAAAAAAGAGAGTATTTTTTTAGGAAAAATAAATATCGTTGTTTTGCCATGGGAAAAAGGTGATGTCATTCTTGTCCAAAATAGCCGAATGTCGCCAAAAGGACGCCGGAAGGCTGTTTTTGCAAGAACAACCGCCTTTGGTCATTTTTCAAAATTTTTTGACCGGTTAGCAAACACAGCCTTTAAATCTTCTTCGTAGTGCTGAAAGGCCGTATTGACAAGACCGGATATTTTATGAAATTTTTGAGAAAACAATGATGATTTTCTGTTAGTCTATTTTTAGGCTGTATTGCCGTTTTGATGTGAGAATCTTTCGGAGTCTGTTAATATTGTAATAAAATGTGTCGTAATAAACATATTTTTGTTTTATGGAAAACTTGAAAAAAAATCCAATTTTTAATTAGTCATTTGGCACTTATGTCAGAAATACGCACGGTCTGATTCATGCGGGGACATGATACGTAGGCAATCCACATACGACTCGACCACCATTAAAAAAGAAAAAAAAAGAAAAAATATAGAAAAGAGAAAATGAAAAACAAAGAAAATAAAGGAAAGTTTGGGAGGCGTTCAAAAGGGGTACAATTATAAGAAGCCGGAATGACGCACGTAACTGAAGCAAATGCATGATAGAAAGGGTTAACTGCCTAGGTGCATTGCATCCTTGATGTGTGCTTACCTATCTGTCAAAAGCCCTGGCGCTACCAAGTTGCTCCCATTTTTGTTCTTTTTCAATCCTTAGAAAGGTGTTTGGTTTGTGGTTCTAAAGTAACTCTTCTCTACTACACAAAGTCGAAAGACAATGGCAGAGAACAACAGAACTGAGTGGGTTGGTACCAATGCCCGAAAACAGCTGGTTGAACAGGACAACGGATTGGTAGAAGAGGTAAAAATGTTGAGGCAGCATGTGACAGACATGTATCGGGCATGGATAACCGGGAAAGCACCACCCCCGCCACCATCTAGCTTCCTGGACTCCGTCCTTACCCAAACACCTAACACAATAACGGATGATCCTCCATATTCTCCATATCTACCTGCTTATGACAGCTTTCCCAGCCACCCGAGTAGCTCTATCACTCGTCGTCCAACTATATTTTCCCAACGCTACTCTCCTCTCCAAAGCCACTTCTCTCCAAGGGACTCCCAAAGACATGCTTCACTTTCCACGTACCCAGCTCCACGAAATGCCTATCCACCCCCACGAGCATACCAGAAACCCCCTAGATCAGGTTTTAGGCCAAATCAGGCATTTAGGAACGAGAGGTTGCTGAAACAAGAAAAGGCTCTCAACCCTGTTGGAGGGTCATATGCCAGTTTGTTTCAAAAGTTGAAGCACTTGGGCATGTTAAAACCGATCCAGATAAAAATGCTAAACCCTCTGTCAAAGAAGTGTGACTTTTCTCAAAGGTGCGCATATTTTGCAGATCCCCCAGGGCATGATATAGAAAAGTGTTGGAAGCTGAAGAAAGCAATTCACAAGCTTGTTGATGCAGGTGACATTGTCGTGCAAAATTCGGATGCAGCTGATACCAGCCAAAGTCCATCGCCTGCGCATAATGAGACAGACATGTTGGGCATGATTTGAAAAGGAATATGAGAATTCTCTGAGAACCTTGGATTTGTGAAGTTCCTGTTATTGTTGATGCAGAACTCAGTAGCTAAGATACCGTGCTTGGTAATTGGAAAGACGCTCCATTTTTGGGGAAGCCAGAGAGGAGCTTTGGTGGTTCATTTTGTTGTCATTTCTGCTGTCCGGATTATTCTTAGGGTTGTAATCTGGATATTTTCTTGTGTCAAACCCTCTTATCCTTTCATTCTTGTCGTAACGGTTTGCTTAGTTTTGTTCAGTTTTGTTCCAAAGTTGTACTCCAGTTTGTGTTGCTTGTTTGGTTATTCGAACCATTTCACCATTCGTCTAGTACAAATTCCGGTCTTTTATTATTTCCAGTCATTTCTTTGTTTAGTTCTTTTATCCTTTTGTTATGTCTTTTGTTCAACGCCGATTCTAGTGACATGACATGTGCACACAGTTTAGGCCTGATCTTAAAAGTTAATCATAAAATCATTGGGAGATGATCGGGACACTTAACGGAAATAAAAACAGTTTGAATTCATTTGAAGCCCGAATCATGTGTAACTGGGGCAGATAGAAGGTAAAGAAACCCTAAAGGCATGTTTGCCAAATTGACGGGGGTCGTTCATGATAATGAGAGTGAGAGTGTAACCCAAAATGGTGCTTTGTATTTAACAGATGAAAAAAGCAAAGATGTTGATATAGCTATCAAGTCTAGCACGATCTGAAGATGTTACAAATCTTTGTTTAATCACGTTGTTTGTGCTTGGCATGTTTTGAAGATTGGAATGACAGAGACATTTTATTCTGCTATCTAAACACTTTATCCTTCGTTAACCCTTTGAGCATTATTTATTTTCTTTCATACCCCTCTTTCAGAATCAGTAGCAAAGATTAGAAACCCAAACATGGAAAATAAAGAAAAACAAAAACAAAAAAAAAAACAAAAAACAAAAAAAGAGAAAGAAAGAGATAAAGAAAAAAAAAAGAAAAGAAAAATAATGAGTGGAAAGGAAAACTAGAACAACAAGAAATTGGGAACTACGTTTGACCTGATTCCTCAAAGAGGATACGTAGGAGCTTCACAGCTCTGTCATAGTGTAAAAAAAAAAAATTCCCAAGCAAGAAACTGGGGCAGAAGTAGTTTTGATGTAAAGAAAACTGGTTCCGAAGGTTGTAAAGTTTGAACCCAAATTGATGCGTTTTGAGCCTTGAAATACCCTTTCTTTCTAGCCTATACAAAATCCCACATTACGGTCCAAAGAAAGACCTTCCGATCAGTCTTCAAAAGATGCAAGTCAGGCAAATGGAAGTCGAGAATAACACTCAGGTCCCCAACAGAAAAGAAATAAAATGAAAGAGTTTTATCGGTAATACCCCAATCCCCAGCTGAAAAGTAATACAAATGAGAGAGTCTTATCGGTGAAAACCTTCATAGGCACCATGAGGCGATTGTAAGGTGAGAGAAAAACCAAAACGAGAGAGGCTTGATAGTGAAAACCCTTCGGGCACTACAAGTCGAATAAAGATTGAGAATCAGATGGGAAAGCACCAGATGAAGATTGTGAAAAGCGATTAACGATGGAGGATAGGCTACATGTGCATGTCATGGCCATTTGAGTTGGTGTCCACGTCAGATAGGTTTTTACTTTATGGTTTTTCTTTGCTAGGAGTCATCTCTTTCTTTTGTCTTTTACTCTGTTCCTTTTATTTTCATTCGTTTCCTCTGCCTGAGTCTGTTTGGTCAGAACAAGTGAGAAATGACTTCAAAATTTGCCATCAGCTTCCCAATTATACAAGACGAGATCGGGCTAGTACATCAAAAAGGTATAAGTCAGAAAAGGACAACAAAAGCGCAATGAGCTGATAATAGTCAACATGCTTTGAGATTCGTGAAAAATACCCAGGATCGGTCCATATCAATTCATGGACAATGCAACGGAAGGAGGGCCAGGGTGAATGAATCAAAGGTATATTCTATAATGAGATTGATGAAAGGGTGGACCAGTGTCAAGAAGGATATTCCCAGCACAAATCGAAGGTTATAGACCTCAAGGCCAAGGCCAGTGGACAAACCAAGAGAGAACATCGCGGAGAGCGATGGACATCGTTTGGGATTTCATGTGGGACTCAAAGGTCGGGGAAATACCAGTTCACGAACAATGCCACAAAAGAAGATATCGGGGTCAAATAAGAGTGGAAAGCAACATTGGAGAGGTTTGTGAATAAGGAATTGTCAAGAAGGTCGGAAGGTATCGGCCAAGTTTCAAGACGATCGGACAACATAGAGCAGGGAAAATAGAAAAGGAGAACCATCCCCAGCAGGAGTACCACAACTAACCACCACACTTTAAACTGACAGAACTTTTATTTGATTTGAAATAGGGGCAGGAAATGTTGTTGATGGCGGAAAGGTATGATACAAGGAAGATTATCAAACTGGGGCAGAAAAATTTTCTTTCACTTTGAAAATTTTCCTGAAGTTGGGTACCCACTTGAGGAAAGAAGAAAGATAATTCCCCAGCAGTGTTATCTCCAGCAGTGTTATCCCCAACAGTTTTCAGAGGAATGGAACACAAGTGTTAAAGGAAGTAGCTTTGAAGAAGAATGATAACACCTGCTTTAAGGGAAGTAGTCTTTGAAGGAGGAAGATAACATATTTTGAAAAAGTGTTATCCCCAGCAGTTTGCAGAAGAATGAAACACCAGCTTTGAGGGAAGTAGTTTTGAAGGAGGAAGACAATACAAGTTTTGAGGGAAGCAATTCTGAAGAAAGATAATTCAAGTGAGAAGGAAAATGGTTCAGGAGGCAGGGGGAACAATGGCAACACGAGTGCAGTTTTAAAGTTGTTGGAGTCAGGAGCCCGCCCGTAGAACGGAGGCATTACCTTTTTAAGTTGTTGATGTTGGGAGCCCGCCTGTAGAACGGAGGCGTTACCTTCTTTGAAGTCGGGAGCCCACCCGTAGAACAGAGGCATTACCTTTTTAAAGTTGTTGAAGTCGGGAGCCCGCCCGTAGAATGGAGGCGTTACCTTTTTAAAGTTGTTAAAGTCGGGAGCCCACCCGTAGAATAGAGGCGTTACCTTTTTAAAGTTGTTGGAGTCGGGAGACTGCCCGTAGAATAGAGGCATTACCTTTTTAAGTTGTTGAAGTCGGGAGCCCGCCCGTTGAACGTAGGCATTACCTTTTTAAAGTTGTTGAAGTCGGGAGCCCGCCCAAAGAACGGAAAGGCGTTATCTTTTTAAGTTGAAGTTTGAAATTATTGTTGAAGTCAGGTGCCCGCCTGGATATCGGAATGGCATTATATTTTCTAAGTTGTTGTTGAGGTCAGGTGCCCGCCTGAAGAACAGAATGGCGTTTTGTTTTCTAAGTTGTTGTTGAAGTCAGGTGCCCGCCTGGAGATTGGAATGGCATTATATTTTCTAAGTTGTTGTTGAGGTCAGGTGCCCGCCTAAAGAACAGAATGACGTTTTATTTTCTAAGTTGTTGTTGAAGTCAGGTGCCCGCCTGGAGATCGAAATGACATTTTATTTTCTAAGTTGTTGTTGAAGTCAGGAGCCCACATGAATATCAGAATGGCGTTATATTTTTAAAGTTGTTGTTGAAGTCAGGAGCCCGCCTGGAGATCGGAATGGCATTTTTTTTTAAATTGTTGTTGAAGTTAGGAGCCCGCCTGGAGATCGGAATGGCATTATATTTTCTAAGTTGTTGTTGAAGTCAGGAGCCTGCCTAGAGATCGGAATGGCGTTATATTTTTAAAGTTGTTGTTGAAGTCAGGAGACCGCCTAGAGAGCGGAAAGGCGTACCTTTTAATTCAAGAAGTTAGTAGTACACCGGGAGAGTGGAAGGTTACAACAAAAATCCCCAGCATAAATTCAAATTCAGAAATCCGAAGGAAGGCAACAGTGGTAAGAAGAAGGCAGTTCAAGTTTCGAAGGGAAAATAATTCGAAGCTCACAAGAAGGAAGAAAGCAGTTCGACTTCGGTAATCAAGAGAGAATACAAGTCAAGTCAGAAGTAAAGAAACATCATAGGAAACACAAGTCAACAAGACAGCAAGGAAGCAAGAGACACAGAAGCAAGTTTGAAGAGCTAGATAAGATTTTGTAATTCATATAGACTATAGTTTAGTCTAGCTTATTATTTTTGTTTAGCACGGTGTAATAAGGAGGTCAATAAGCAGTAGCAGCAGCAACAATAGCAGTAACAGCAAAATCACAGCTCCACGGTTGGCCTAGCTACCAAAACTTCCCGAACTACATTGACCTGATTCCCTTTTAGCCAGGGATATGTAGGAGACCTTTTGAAGCAAAGGTTCGGTCAAATCTTTTAAAGAATGCTTCACACGGAGTACTCAAACGGGCAAAAATTGCTCATATCCGCTCACTTTGTCTTTGTACGAAAATTCTTCGTGTTTACGGGCAAAGAGGGGCAGCTGTGAGCACGTGATTTTTGCCCCATACGAACTACTCCCAAAGAAATTAAAACAAAAATTGTCTGATTTATCGTGTGCATTTTTGTGAATTTTTCGTGATATTTTTAGTAATTGTTTGCGTTTGTGTGTGTGTGTGTTTGTTTGTTAAACTAATAGAAAATACAAAAATATATCGCATTTGCATTTATTCTACAATTAAGAGTAATTAAGTTTATTTTACAAATTGGGAAAAATCACAAAAATAATGTACTTCGCATTTTTGTGTTAATGTCAAAATTGTGTAATTCTTCTTTATTTTATTTTGTGTGATAATTATTATTAAGATGTTAATTAGTATTTCAAGTTAATTTTTGGTTTTATGATTTAATCTAGGATTTTGGTTTTTAAATTAGGAATTAAACAGGAAATAAAAAAAGAAGAAAAATGGAAAAAAAGAAGAAAAATCGGACTAGGCCGTCCAAATTAAATAAAATCCCAAGCCCAATTCAACACACCTCACCCGGTCCAATTTGATCCGTCTCCAAGACCACACAAACGACATCGTTTTGATGTGCAAAATCTGAACCATTGATCTCCCAAGATCGAACGATCCAGCCTGCCTCCAGATAAGCCGAAACAACACTGTATCATGCCAATAGATCCAAGCCGTTCATTTCATTTGATCCAACGGCCGCAAATCACCCCCATGCCCCGACCCATTCCCATCCAAAGCCCGATCTGGTCTCAAGTCTACCCAAACGACCCCGTTTCGTTAAGTAGGTTGATCCGAGCCATTGAACTTAATTGATCCAACGGCCAGGATTCAACCTCTAGCCCCGTATATAAGTAGCCAACACACCCCGCACCCCCCAAGCCAAACCCCCTTCGTCTCTAATCCCTCAGAGACCAAAACTATCCGCCGCCTCCTCCGCCCACTGAAAATCGCCTCACGGCAGTTCTGGTGGGCCAAACGCCTCCATCTTTACACCACTGAACCCCCACAACCTTCCCATTCCAAATCCCTTACCCTCGTCCCTCGAATCATAACCCACTTCCTCGAATATCAATTTCAAACAAAGAACCCTAGCGCCGCCACAAGACCCCCGGTGGCGGCGCCACCTCCAAATCATCCCAGATTAACACCATACCATCACTAGACCTCCCTCATCCCATACCCGTCACCATTTTCCTTCGAATATCACTCCAACTCTTTGAATACTAAATCAAAGAAACTGAGCCCTATTTTTAACTCAAAGACCAAATGGGCACTGTAAGGCTTTTGGACCAAATTGAACCTTAGTCATGTGTTTTCACAGTGGAAACACATGATTAAGGTCCGTTTCAGTCCAATTCGAATGGACGAGGAATTTTCAGTATTTGGTCCTCTTGATTTTCGAGTATTTTCAATTCTCTTTTCTTTTCTGTTATCTTTTAGTTTTCATTTAATTTCCAGTCCTCTTCTCCTCCTTCTTCATTTCTGCTTCTATTTCTGTGTCGAATTACTCATGTTCATTAAAGATTAGTTCATCTCAATTTTGAATTGCTTAGTCCGTCGTTACATTAAATCGAATTGATTGGTCGTTTAAATGTCGTGAATTGGTTATTTGATATTATCTGTTATGTGAATCTGTACCACTTGTTTGTTAATTAATGAAGTTAAGTTAGTTCACTAACTTAAAATGCTCGGATTGAGTGGGAGGCCATGTGCTGTCAGGGCACGCCTGAATTTAATATTCAGGCTGCCCCATACCCATGTTTTGTTTAAAAACATGAGGGCCAAATCAGTAGTGGATGTTCAGGGAATATCATGGGGTGGTTAAGGGAGATTGAATAGAATATAGTTGCCCATAACATCAGAATTAAATAAATGGCAGGGGACACATAATAGTGGGGTGATAGGGAATAGTATGGGAGTTCATTTGCCCTCATTTGTTTAAGTGTTTCACGGGCTAATGAGGGGTCTGTGCTGGGTATAAATAGAAAGGGGTTTGGATAGAATAGCGGACCCTTTTTTTGATCAGTCAGAGGAAAGGCATTCAGTGGAGAGTGAAAAATCAGTTTTGAGAGCAGGCATTTTTTGAGAGTTAGAAATAGTTCCTTTTCAAGAGTTTTGGAGTTTGAAAGATATAGGGTGATAGATTTTTGAAGGTCAGTTTTAAAACTAATTTTCAGAGGGAAGTTGTGATAGTTTTGAGGCTAAATATATATCGAGAATAGGGATCTACACGCTGAGTTACTATTCCATTGGATTTTGGATTCAGTTTTTGAGTTTCAGTCGTTGGTTTTGATCTCCCATCTTGATTTCAATTTACTGAGGCTTCTGCTGGGATCTAGTGGTCCAGTTTTGGTTCATTTCGAGTTTAATAGAGTTTGTTGAGGGTGTTTGCTTTTGATGTCTGGTTTTTACAACTCTCTGGGTTGTGTTCATGGTAATTTTGAACTCTAAATTGTTGCTGCTTGCTGTCTGTGGCTGCTGATCTTTTCTTCTTTCTGTTGTAGTTTGATTACCAGGTACACATCCTCAAATTGCTTCCATGTAGTTCCAAATTGAAGTTGAAATGAAACGTTACCATCAGATCTATGCATTTTGGATGCTGTGTGATGTTTATCATTAAATAGGTGTTAGTTATTTAAAGTGTTACTTGACGTTAGCTAACTAGCTGATATGGACTTGAGCAACAGATATACGGCTGTATAATTAGGATTGCTTGTAGGCTAATTTGGACTTTTGTTTTATTTTTCTATCATCTTGTATTGGACTGTTATTTGGCCTAAGGTAGTTGTATCCCATAATTAGTTGAATTATTAGCGGTGGCTAAGGCATTGGCATATTTTCAAGTCCTCGTACGTAACTAGGCCTTCAAATAGGTGTGCTCATGTTAAAATTGGGATATGATTTAGGCGGCATGTTTCTAAATAAACCTTAGATTCACTACTCATTACCAGTACTGCCATTTCTGTTCATTTTAAAAAATAGGAAAAAGACAATTACCTATGACCATGATATAGGCGTAGGGGAAATACGAAAATAGTTTGAATGAAAAAAAAAACTGGTTTATCAATTAGAACTGTTATTAGAGGCTGCCTAAATTGTATGTTAAAACATGAATCAGGGCATCTACAACTATAATAAACCTGCGTTAACATGCCTATGTAATTACCCATAGCTAAGTATAATGGGCAATTTGCATATAACTAAGTGTGTTTGCTCATGTAATTGGATCTATGAGTCGGAATTAGGACTTTGATTTAATGGGCTCGAACGCCAAGCATGCCCATCTTCAACTTTAGATAGAGATACTTGTTCCAGCTCCGTCATGCCCCGGGCCTGGATTCACCATCACAGGCCCAATAATACTTCGCCCCTGTACATATGATTGGCCTGTTTTGAGATAAATCGTTAAAATTGCTTGGATCTTTACTTACTTTAGACCTAATTCATTTAAGACAGAATAATAAGATTTAGGTCTTTTTAAGTATATTAATTAACTAGGTTTCCTTTTTTTTTATATTCTTAGAGAAAAAATATAGAAAATCATAGTTGTTTTAGGTTTGCCCTTTAATTAATATAATGAGACGAGCCTCGCAAGATAAAACACATAAATCGCTGGGCCCTCGTTAAGTGTATATGTTAAAATACCTAGAATTCGGGACGAGCCATTTAGTGAACTTCATGGCTTTTTCCAAAGATAATAACGCGTTAGTCTCTTTAGGCGCGTATTTTAATAACATTATCTCCCTAAACTCGGG
Source organism: Nicotiana glauca (assembly GCA_026770625.1). Taxonomy (NCBI): domain Eukaryota; kingdom Viridiplantae; phylum Streptophyta; class Magnoliopsida; order Solanales; family Solanaceae; genus Nicotiana; species Nicotiana glauca. The sequence goes on from MU739991.1 coordinate 130,354, forward strand.
TGTACATTCATGTGACCCAAATCCAAATCTCAGCGAAGTCGAAATATGTCAATAACCACGGGTGCATTGATGCGACGTGGTTCGAGATGTGTTTTCATGACGTTGCCATTCTCGCTAAAAATAATAATAAATAAAAGCGGTTAAAAGTTAAAATTTGCACATATGTTCATAATTGTGAAAATCAGATAATTTAAGCCAAATATAACAGTTGAGCAACCGTGCTAGAACCACGGAACTCGGGAATGCCTAATACCTTCTCCCGGGTTAACATAATTCCTTTTCTGGATTTTTGGTTCGCAGACTGTAATACAGAATCAATCTTTTCCTCGATTCGGGATTCAAACCAGTGACTTGGGACACCATAAATCTCCCAAATGGCGACTCTAAATCTCTTAATAAATGAATCCCGTTTCGATTGTCCTTTAATTGGAAAAACTCTCTTTTATTATACCCTTCACGGGGTAGTAGTAAGGAAAAAGGAGGTGTGACAAGGCTTCGTATAGCTCGGTCCAGGCAAAAGAGTTATGCCGATTGCAAAGTTTGAGATTTGGCTTTCATGGTCGGTGAGCGGGTATTGCTTCGAGCGTTGCCTATGAAGGGCGTGATGATATTTGGGAAGAAGGACAAGCTTAGCCCTAGGTTCATTGATCCGTTCGAGATTCTTGATCGAGTGGGAGAGGTGGATTATAGACTTGCATTGCCACTGAGCTTATCAGTCGTGCATCCAGTGTTTCATGTGTCTATGCTTCGAAAGTATCACGGCGGTCCATCCCACATGTTAGATTTTAGCACTGTCCAGTTTGACAAGGACTTGTCTTATGAGGAGGAGCCGATAGCCATTCTAGACCAGCAAGTTCATCAGTTGAGGTTGAAGAGTTTTCCTTTTGTTCGTGTTCAGTGGAGAGGTCAGCCTCCTAAGGCCTCGACCTGGGAGTCTGAGTCCGATATGCGGAGCCATTATCCCTATCTTTTTCCCGACTCAGGTACTTCCTTCTTCTATCTGTTCGAGGATGAACGATTGTTTTAGAGGTGGAGAATGTAGTTACCCAAAAGGTCATCTCTTGCTTTTACATTGAATTCTATGTTTCGAGCCCTTAAAAACCTGTTTTACCATCATCTTGATTTGCGTGCGTAGTCCATGCGTGTAGCCAAAAAGCTTAAATGAGAACATCTGTAAAAAATGATAAATTTTGATTATAAAATAAATTAATATGACTTCGGTCCACGTTTTGGCTAAACAGACCCAAATTCGTGATGTGACAGTCCTGGAGGGTCCGTAGGAAAATATGGGACTTGGCCCGAAATTGAATTCCGAGGTCCCAAGCCCGAGAAATAAATTTTTAAAGAAAATTATTTTTTGAAATTGTTTAAGGGATTTGGAAATGAATTCTGATCATAACATGTTGGTATTGGGTCTGTATTTTAGTTCCAACACGCGTTACAGGTCTTATATGTGGTTTAAGATAATTTTGTGAAGTTTTGTAAGAAACGGAATCCGTTTGTCATGATTCGAGCCTTAATTGCAAAATCTGATGTTTTAAGAAGTTTGAAATATTCCATAGATTTTGAGGTCTAATTTTTTTTTAACGATGTTAGTTTCGCGATTTGATCACATGAATAAATTCGTATGATATTTTTGAGTTAGTACATATGTTTGGTATGGATCCCCGGGGCTCGGGTGAGTTTCAGAAGGTTTTTTAGAACTCAAAAGTTGCAGGTTTTTCCAGTCCTGGTGTGCTGATACTTTCTTCTTCGCGTTCGCGGGAGGACCCTCGCGAACGCGATGTGTTATTTATGCTAAAGGAAAATTCCTTCAACGCGAACGCGAAGCGTTGGGGGGTTTTCCCTTCGCGAACGCGTTCCTGGCAATGCGAACGGAAAGGCTAATTGAGCCCAGGCATGGGAGGGGTATTAAACCTGCGCGAACATGACCACATGGACGTGAACGCGAAGCCTCGAGGGGTCACTTCTCTGCGAACACGAGCCGCCTTCCGCGAACACGAGGGCCTAGCAGGACTAACCTATCGTGAATGCGATGAACCTGCGTGAACGCGATGAACAATTTCGCCCAGTTATTTTAAGTTTCAAAAATAGAACTCATTACGGGATTTTCATTATTTTTCACAAACATCATCTTCTCCACACCTCTCGGGCGATTTTTGAAGAAATCCTTCACCATAACCTCTTGGGTAAGTAATCTTTGACTTGTTTTCTTCCATTTTTACCAACACACACTAGATTTCTCGGCCTAAAACATGAGATTAAGGTTAGAAAATTAGGGATTTGGGTAGAGTTAGGGCTTTTTGATTATTTGAAAATTTGACCTCGTTTTGGGCTCAGATTTTAAAACAAATTATACATTCGGGCTCGTGGGTGAATGGGTGATCGGGTTTTGGTCTGAAACTCATGTTTCGACCAAGCGGGCCCGGGGTCAATTTTTGATTTTTGGGAAGAATAATTAGAAATCTATAATTAAGCATTGGGATTGAATTTTTAAGCATGTATTGATGTATTAAGTCGATTATGTATAGATATGATTGAGTTGAAGCCAAATTTGAAAGGGAAAGTGGTGTTTGAGGCTTGAGTTGGCCGTGGAAGTTCGAGGTAAGTGTTCGGTCTACCTTTAGCTTGAGGGGTTAGGAGTTGAGTCCTATTTGCTATTTGCTTCTTGTTGAGTACGATGTATAGGGATGTTGACGAGTATCGATACGTTGGTGTCGAGCATGACTGTGAGCCTTAAATTGATATTGTTGTGTTCTTAAATGATACTACGGATGCTTTAATTGGTGATTCTTGATATTGAGCAAGGACTATGTTTACCTTCGTGGAAATTACTTATGATTGAGATTGGTGTTCACTGAGATGAGTAGGAGTTGAGTTATGATTGGTTATAGCTGATCCTCTCTTGCCTGGACGAATTTACTTTTACAGTTGAATCCCTTGTCGGGATAGTGTAGTTTATTGTTGATCCCTTGCCGGGACACTTGGTATGGTTTTTGCTAAAGGTATATAAATATATGGATCGGGTTGCATGCCACAACAATATTAAATATGAATCAGGTTGCACGCCGCAACAGTGTTATATAGATCGAGTTGCACGCCGCAACAATGTTATATGGATCGGGTTGAACGCCGCAACAATATTATATTGGATCGGGTTGCACGCCGCAATAGTGTTAAATGATAAGGGATCGGGTTGCACGCTGCAACAATATTATTATTGTTTTGTTGTAGATTCTGAGTTGTTCTCTCTTATTCCTTGTAAGTTTCTGCTGGATTTTGCATTTTCCCTGCAGTATGTACTCGCTCCTGTTTAAATTGTTTATTCCTGTTATTTTTCCGTTGTATATTATATAACTGCACAGGTTTATCTGGAGTCTGGTCCTAGCCTCATCACTACCTCGCCGGGGTTAGGCCAGGCACTTACCAACACATGGGGTCGGTTGTGCTGATGCTATACTCTGCACTATGTGTAGATACCGGAGTAGCATTTGGGCAGTAGCACTTGGGGGAGCCAGCCTTCAGTCCATCCAAAGATCGCGGCGTTCTCTCCTATCTATTATATGTTCTATTTTCACTTGTTTCCAAGATAAAATGTATTTCCTTTTTCTAACACTTGTATGTAGTACTCATAGAGAGTTCGTCATATTGTGACACCGGTTTATGGGTAGAGGCGCATGTTGGCATTCTTGTACTGATTTTGGCATTAAATTAGACTAAGTCTTCTGCTTGATTTCATCTTTTGCTATTATTTAGATGTTGAACACCTGTTAATTCAAGTTGTTAAACAGGATTGCAATTAAAAAGTTAGAATTTCTATTTTTTGTGGCTTGCCTAGCTTCTACTAGTAGGCGCCATCACGACCTTCGAGGGTGGGAGATCTAGGTCGTGACACAAAGCCACCAGAAAGCTTTATGATGTCCCTTATGCGACTTGGAGTGAATTTTCATTCTCGCTGAAGGAGCAAATTTTCAATCAATTTAAGGTATAAATGTTCTTTTAAGCAGTATAATTATATTTATGATATTTCCATATAATACTTAACTTTTAAAATACATAGCAAGTGTGTATGGGAACACCGCTATAGCGCGAAAGTGGCTGTAAATTTCCATCTCAAAGCTCGTAAGCGGTTGTCGCGTTGTTTCTCCAAAGCTAGAAAGTTGAACCAGAAGCTTGACTGGTTGCTTCAGAATTTATGGGAGGATTTGCAAAGACAATGGCTTACCACAAAGTTCTTAGAGAAGAGCAAAAAAGGAAAGAAAGCTCGTGCATCTGAGAAGGGAGGATCCTTGCACACTGGAGGTGCAATCAGCCTAGGGACAATAAAAAGAAGAATGGTATGTAATTGCTTAATTTATTTTAATTTTTAAAGTATATCTATTCTGTTTATTAACTAAAATTTATGGAATTTCAGGAAAAGAAGTTGGGGCGTTCGATGAACTAAGATGAGCTATTCAAGGAGACTCATATTGTAAAGAAGAATAAAGAGACGAATCAAGAAAGGTGGATCGAGGGCCGAGCCTCGACTGTAAATGTAAGTTTTCACTTTTCATTAAGTATTTTGATTTACTTTTATATAAAATTTTAAATACTGATTCAATTTAATTTTTCTTATAGGGTCGCTTCACAGCTGAAGTGGAGCAATTCACACATAGTCAGCAACTTATGAGTCGGGCGAGCTAATCCAACCTTTGGATGAGGATGCTGAAAGAATGTGGACGGAGGCTGCTAGAGGTCCAAAATGGGAGAAGGTATAAGGGCTTCCTACTAAGAAATTCCATCTCTATAAGTGTAGAATGCAAGGAATAGGGACTTTCTCGCAAGCCGAGCAACTTGATGAGGAGAGCCTCTCCACTGTGCGGGAGACTGTGACAAAGCTCACATCCGAGCTAAAAGCGGCCAAGGAAAGAGAAAAGCTTAGAGATGCTCAGTACATTGGTATGCAAGCTTAGTGCCATGGAATGCAAGCTCAGTGTTGTGACAAAGATCACATCCGAGCTAAAAGCGGCCAAGGAAAGAGAAAAGCTTAGAGATGCTCAGTACATTGGTATGCAAGCTCACTGCCATGGCATACAAGCTCAGTGTTGTGACAAAGCTCACATCCGAGCTAAAAGCGGCCAAGGAAAGAGAAAAGCTTAGAGATGATCAGTACATTAGTATGAAAGCTCAGTGCCATGGCATGCAAGAGCAGCTCAAATCTCTCCTAGCTTCTGGAGGTTTTTCGATTTTCGGTCTCGTGAGTCATCGCTAGAGGCTCGCCTTCCCCATGCTCGTTCCTCCCGTACTCCAAGTGCTCGTTCCTCCCGTCCTCTCCGTGATTGTTCTTCCCGTCCTCGACAAGTACGCCTTTCTGGATACCGTGTTGGTAATGAAAGTTCATCAGATGGTGATGATGATGATGTACAAAACAGACTTTGACTTTTACACACTTTGAACTAGACAAATATAATCGGCTTTTGAATGGGCTTGTAATAATAGTTAACTTAGTTTGGTTAGCTTAATGTGTTAGTTCTATTGAAATTTATATTTTGTTGGTGTTAATGTTGTTGTTGTTGTTGTGTTATTGTTGGTTTTGTTATTGGTATTATTGTTGTTGTTGCTTGTAATAGGATTTGGTATGCTGGCAGGTGGTGTAGCTGCCAAAGCAGGCAGTTTCTGCCAAAATTAAAGCGACCAACTTTGGTCGCTTGTCGGTCGCTTTTCTATTTAAAAAAATTAATTTCTGGGAAATAGCGACCAAGGTTGGTCGCTAAATAACCTAGATTTCTTAAAAAGTGACCAACTTTGGTCGCTAGTCTATTCGGAAAAAATATGAAAAATAGCGACCATTATGTTTAAAAAATTATTAAATTCTTGAAATTAGCGACCAATATTGGTCGCTTATTTTAAAAAAAAATTAAAAAATAGCAATCAACTTTAGTCTCGATATTCAGATTTTAAAATATAATATTCTGTTTATAGACCAAAGTTGGTCGCTATATTTTTATTAATAATAAATAAAAAATATATAATTTAAATATAGCGACCAGCTTTGGTCGTCAAATTTATATTATTAAAATATTAACTTGACCAAAGTTGGTCGGTATATTGTTTACCCGGAATATTTGGTCCTTTTACCTTAGAGATCAAAGTTGGTTGCTAATTAGCAACCAACTTTGTCCCTAAGGTAAAGGGACCAGCAAAAAACGACCAACATTGGTCCCTAAGGCAAAAGGGACCAGCAAAATATCGACCAGCCCTGTTTGGACGCTTTTTGGTCGCTTGTTTACCTGTAAGGGACCAACTTTGGTCGCTTTTTGTGGTCGCTTTTTTCTGGATTTCTAGTAGTGAGAGAAGTTGTTTTCGAAAGACCCTCAGCTCAAGATAATAAAAAGACAAAAGAAGAGAATATTAGATTCACCACGGAGATCATAGGAAAAATAGGAACATAAAATGCATGAAAAAAAATGCAAAGCAAAAATGATGGCTAGTATATGGATCCTACATCGAAAATAGAAAATAGTAAGACACGGCATTGCCCCTAGCTATCTTCGACAAAACCCTACCGGACTAGGCTCACAAAAGAACAAAGTAACTCAAGACTCAACTACCTCCTAACCTACAACCATAATATTCGACCTCCGTTACTTCCTATCAAGGAAAAGAATTTGAAAAAATTAAGTTGCTAAAGAAAAGAAAGAATATATGATGATACCACTCATTGAATGGGTGCTCTCCAAGGTAATACTTTTATCTGTAGCGTTTACACTAAATTATAGTAATTTTATGATATATGGATAAATTACGATTAAAATAATATATTAATTAAATGCTGATTTAGTAAAACTAATGTTCCAAAATCAAATATAATCAAGATTGGTATGCTGATGCACCTAACTTTAATTTATTGTGCTGCAAATGGCCAAAGGTCATTTTCTTATAAGATTTGGTTATCAGAACAAAACTACTATTTTCCATCTAATTGCCTATCAAATAAAATAATAGCATATCATTTTCTTAATTATTTCAGACTTCGACGGGCAATTTTCCTTTTTCTTCTCCCAATGAACACATAATGGGCTTGCAAATTAGAAAATGTCACGACCCACACCCCGCTCCAGTCATGATGGCGTCTCTCGTATAGACAAGGCCAGCAAGACCATTTCAGAACACCTCCTTTTAAGCAGTTAGACAGTTCATAAGCAATTTAAATATGATTTCATGATATTAATTAGCGGAAATACAATCCAACACAGCCCAAACCGGGGTGTCACAAGTCACGAGCATCTATTAGAGTGTGAATACAGTTCCACAAGGCCTGAAAAATACACGGAACAAAAATAATGAACAAAAGAGAGAGAAGTGGCACTGCGAACGCTAGCAGTCACCTCGCTAACTCCTATAGCTCTGCCTCCTATCCACCAAAACCCGTTACCGGGAGAATAAATACCCGCATCTGCATACGAGGTGCAGGGAATAAAGTGAGTACTCCAACTCAGTAAGTACTAAAGGTAAATAACAACTGAGCAGTAAGAAATCACATAGAGCAACCAACATGTTGTATAGAAGCAGTGTACAATCCTTTGAGAAAATAGCGAAGCTGTGAAATCTTTAGAAATACCTTGGCTCAATTTAAATCTCTTTTGAAAATGATCTTTTCAACAGTTACAAAATGATTTCAAAACAGTTAGTGCTGATAAGAACAGAAACCCCCCCCCCCCC
>MU739991.1:138530-181202 GCA_026770625.1 Nicotiana glauca
GGGCATAAATACTACAATATATCAGGTAAAAGGGCATGTAATTAGGCAAGATGAGCAAAATAAAAGTTCGCCCCTCGGGCAATATCTCAAAACGGTACTAGCCCCTCGGGCTCACTCTTAACTCCTCGGACATTTCTCTCTCAGATCACTCTCAGAATAGTATCATATAGTAACCGTTGCAGTGTGCAGCCTGATCCACATCTCGCTGCGGCATACAGTCCGATCCGTATATCGCTGCGGTGTGCAGCCCGATCCATATATCGTCGACAACGCTCACTAGGGGTGTGCAGACTCTGGGAGGGGCCCCTTACGGCCCAAGCGCAATATCAAGCCACCTCGTGGCATCATCACTCGGCACTCAGCCTCACAACACTCGGCACTCGGCCTCACATCACTCAAGTCATCTCGTGGCATATAAAGTAGCTCAGGCCCTGGACCGCATATCACTCAGCATATCCTCACATATGGCCCTTTGCCTCACTCAGTCCAAAAATCATCACAAGCCCCTCGGGCATTTGTAAAACAGTATTTCTTAGCCCAAAATATCATTTAGAAATATCATTTAAGTTTCAAATCTGAGAAAAAGTGGATGAGTTTGTAAAACAATGGATATCAATAGGACGGAGTTCATGTATGAGTCAAAACAGTGAGGAAAACAATGATAAAACTCCCCGAAGGGTTCAAATAATTGGCACGAAGCCCAAATATGGCAATCAACCCAAATCATGATGATAACAAATAAGTTTAAGTCAAATACGCGGTAAAATCATCAATCGGGACGTAACAAGTCACAATCCCCAACGGTGCTCTACCCCACGCTCGCTATCCGGTGTGCAAGTCACCTTAACATAGCACTACGATGTGCAATTCGGGGTTTCAAACCCTCAGAATATCATTTAGAATCATTACTCACCTCGAACCGGCGAAATTTCTAGCTCGCAATGCCTTTGCTCCTCAAATTGGTCTCCACGCGCGTAGAATCTAATCCAAAATCAGAGCGAATACATCACAACATGCTAAGGGAACAAAGCCCAAGCAAAAATAATTAATTACGGGCACAAATCCCGAAATTACCAAAACCCGAGCCCCGAGCCCACTTCTCGAGACTCAGAAATTTTTATATTACTAGATTTCTCATCTTCTCACGAGTTCATACATATCAAAAGTTCTCAATTCCGACCTCAAATGGTCCTTCAAATCCCAATTCAAAAGTCCAATTTCTCAAGCCCTAGTTATTCAATTTTAGGCTTAGTTTCCATGAATTTCTAGGTGGATTTCACAATATAATCAAGTTTTAAGACCAAGATTCTTACCTCAAGTCGATTCCTCTTGAATCCCTCTTTCATCTCCTCCAAAAACGAGCAGCCATGGGTGAAAATAGACCCAAAATCGCGGACAAGGTGACTTAAAAATATTCTGCCCAGCACTCCAAATCCTTCTTCGTGATCATGACCAAGGCCACGCGATCGGGAAGCACAAAAATCCAAGGCTTCAAAAATACTCAATGCGAACGCTATTCTCCCTCCGCGAACATGATGCTCTTTTTCCCAAACTTACGCGAACGCGGACCAGCCTATGCGAACGGGGAGAACAAATCCACTGGGTCCCCAAATCCTTATATGTGAACGCGTACACACAACCGCGATCGCGAAGCTTCCACCTCCAAAACTACACGAATGCAAACCTATCACTCTGAACGCGAAGAGAAAACCTGGGCCAACGAAAAATTCCTCTATGCGATCGCGAGGGTCTTCACGTGATCGCGAAGGCCATTTCTTCTGCAACAGCTAAGATGAAAATCTACAACTCCAAAATGTCAAAAATGGTCCGATTGACCATCCGAAACTCACCTGAGGCCCCGGGACCTCAACCAAAAACACCAACATGCCCTAAAACATCATTCAAACTTGTTCCAATCATTGAGACACCTCAAACAATATCAAATTACTCGAAATTCATCAAATTCGAGCCTAAGTTTCCAAAAACTTCCGAAATACACTTTCGATCAAAAACCCGACCAAACGACGTCCGAATGACCTGAAATTTTACAAACACATCACAAATGACATAACGAAGCTACAACAACTCTCAAAATTTCATTTCGACCCTCGGATCAAAATGTCACCTATCAATCGGAATTCGCCAAAATACTAACCTTGTCAATTCAAGCCAAATCCTTCCACGAAATTCCAAAATGCATTCCGATCGCGCTCATAAGTCATAAATTACCTAAAGGAGCTAGCCAAATCATAAAAATTCCAATACGAACTCATATACAATTAAGTCAACTCTTGGTCAAACCTTTCAAATTCAAAGCTTTAAACTGAGACTATGCTTTCAAATTCATTTCGATTTTCCTGAAAACCAAAACCAATGATCTACATCAGTCATAATGCATTACACGGGGCAAGTCATGTCCGAGAACTGGCGATCAAAGTGCAAAGCTCAAAATGACCGGTCGGGTCGTTACATCCTCCCCCACTTAAACACACATTCGTCCTTGAACGTTCCCGGAGTTATTCTAGAAGCCAACCAATGGCTGAATAACCGTACCAAGCATATACCCGGGGGTGATCTCACATCACCCTATCTCACATAGGTCCGATAACACAACATAGCTAAAATTTCACAATCCATCCTAGTCCATAAACCATAGAACCACACGTTCACTTCTGAAACCATCATTACGATCAAAACCTCACACCTATACTCTGAATAATCCCGAACCAGCTGTAATAGCTCATGCCTGCAACCTCAGGTGCAATTATATGATATACCTCACAACTCAACACATGCAGCGATAATTTCCATTCACAGCAGCTGCCCACAACAACCAAATACCAATAGAAAACCTCTTATTAGCTAAAGTCTCATTCCAACACTTTCATGTACTGCCAACGATAAATGAAACTCACAATAAACCATAACTATTTCTCAGATCAACCATTCATGAGACCACTTCTCCTCTTGCAATTACCCTAGCAAATTTTTGAACTGAACCTCGATATTTACCCATCAAACATGCTGAAATAGAATCCGTTTGTATTTATTAATGATCCTAATGATCTCTTCTGACCAAGAACACCATCCTGGTGACATGACACATCAATACGGGCCTAAGCCACAACTTGCGTAACTACGCGCACCAATAAGCAATAGTTCGAACAAATTCAAATCATGAAAACGACTGAATTGAAAGAGTTGTGCCTCAAGCTCACCAGTATCACCACAACACAAGGCCGGGAATCTGTATCACATCATAGAATAAAACACACTAATCTATCCCGCAAGATCATATCTCCACATAGTTTCGCGGCAATGCACGATCCTATCCAAACACTGCTCCACCTGTAACACCTCAACTCACTATGCTTGAAGGCGACAACCACACACAATTTGATGTTGGAAACTGAAAAAAACATTACACCCACGGTAAAACAAGTAACACATACCACGCAATCCGATAGAACATAACCAATACGCCATTCACCGCGTAACTCTCGATTACTCTTCCCGCTAGACTTCCACTACGAACCCTAACAGAACTGCACCATATGTGCCCATAACCAACAAATCATAACTTTTTTCAACACAGAAGGAAACTTATATATCTCCCAGTTTACCAACAGGCTCAATAACAATCGAATCCACATATCCCTCAATCGTACAATTCGGAGTCAACCAAGCCGACTCAAGCTAGGACACGCATCCATATTGGCCTACCAACGAACTCTTTATTAAGGAAATCCTGAAGCTGTCCTCACAACTTCTCAGCTCTGCCTGTTCCTACGATACAATGCCCGACACCAAATAAATACCAAAATCAACAACCTTTCCTGGCGACATGCCCGACCATAAGAAACGCATCCGAAAAGTCCTTCAACATTGGAACTGAATCAATGATAGCAACCTCTGCACTAATATCCATAACGAAGGCCAAATCAAGAAAGGCAATTCTTCCCAGCCGTTCGCTGGGTCTTTGAATTATAAACCTCTCTACTAGAGCATAATCCAACATACTTCGCCACTCAACCCGTGGCGTTTACGGCATAGCTCATAGTGCAATAGTCCAGAATAACCCCACACTAAGACAACCAGTCTACACCCCAAATATCATATCCAAAATCCAACATACCAAGCAATGAAAGATCCACTCGGGACTCCAAATCCCGGTAGTTGCTAAACAATGCTGATACACACGATCTATAACCACATCATAGCCTGTATATGATCACTTCCATCTCCACATCCACACGGCACATGACTCACCATGTCAGATCCCAATTTTGCCGTCCGAACACACACACACCTTTAATACCCAATCATTCCACGATAGATACTCTAAAATTTCCCTGTGCCACCAAGAAAACCCGAATACCACCAATCGATCCAACAAGAAAATGTCGCAATACTACCGAACTATCATTAGTTTAATCATATTACCCTTTTTTCTGAGACATATACTCTCGTAAAATCACTTCCAATTAGCAGTACCATTTCCTTGATTATCTGAGGCTACCTGTTGCCTAAGAGTTTTATGAACTTCCTTCCCGAACTGAACTGTAACCTAACACACACCAGTCTCGGTCCTCCACAACATACCGCGTATACCATACCATCTAAGGATAACATGAAAACTATTATCTCCCTTCCGAGCCATAGACATCTACGCACTCAACTAGTCAAGAACTTCCATTGATCCCATCTAGAAGAAAATCATTACACATCCCATGCCTCTCATATTCGTAGAAAATGCACCTCCCCAACCACGGTAGAAATCAACAAGAACTCTCCCAATTCCATTTGCACAAATTAAACTGCTAGGACTGAATCCTTCTAACTAGACCAAGATAAGTAAGCCATCAAAACCTAAGAGCATTGCTGCTAAATACCTGTAAGAACCCACTACCTCGAACACATACAAAGAATTAATCATATCCTTACCATACCGATTCGGTCTACTATCAAGCTACTCCATCTATCTAAATTTTCTTCTGATTCATCATCAACTTGATATACCCTCTTGCTGTAGCACCACAATGCCTCAACCCAGGTTTACTGCACGAGACCCAAGAATAAACCACACTGTCTGAAACCCATAAGCCGCTGAATACTCTCTCTAAAATATTCCTAGAAATACCACATTCCATAATACTTTACTCTGAAGAACTTCCTATGAATCTAAATCTGTTACCTTTACTTTCCTGATATTGATGCATAGAATCCCATAACTAACATAGAAATACCACAGATCTGAACCTCTTCTAATGAAAACACAGTTTCCAACCACACATGCAACTTTAAAATACCCGATTGTTCCCTGTAGAATCTTGAACATATTATAGTCAACCTCGCAAGTCATTCACTCATATTCAAACTGCAACTTACCTGACCTAACGAACCAAACCACCCGTGCCTTATTGGCACTCCGATATCGCAAAATAAATCCTCATCCCCATACAACCAAGTAACTTCCTGCTCTATGCGCCGAGCATTCTTTACCAACAACACTCTAGACATTCCGTGATTCTCATACCCTATGAAGCATAATATAACCTTTGTCAAAATTTTGCTTTACTCTAGCCATAGTTAATTCACTCGTACGGCCCAAACTGGAACTAACATAGCTCCTAATCGTGCAATCAACTGTTCACAGCAGACTCCCCCACTTGGCTCAAAGCCATAGATCAAGATGCACTCAATAACTCATAAAACTTTTACCCTAATGATGCCACAATACCATAGTGAGATTAAACTCAAATCGTTTATAAGTTTGTGAAAATACAGATCATCCAGTACTGCAAATCTCGCATTTATCCCCGCAACAGTTAGGCCCACTCTCTGAAGCGACCTAAAATTTCAAATTTCAACACGTACCCTCCAATTACACATGAGATATTCTAATATACACATAAGGATCACAACTTCAGAACAATCCGCGGGAGGTGACCTACCTATTTTACCTTCATATAACATTTCCGTATACCTGCCACCTCATACACATTACACAGCCACTTAGTCTTCCTGAGTTTGAACTCATACCTCAACATGAAATTTACTTCACCCCCAACTAAGAGACATGAAAAGATTCTTCACGCGCCCATAACTCGGAGCTACACATCAATCACAATGGAAATCATACACTTTGTAGCTCATCTATCATCCAACAGACCTTCTTCGTCACTTCCAAGTTACATAGATACATCTCGCAGTACTAACATACTCATCACATGGCTATCGAGCCGTCACTTCCACTCATAAAGACAATACCAAACATATAAGTTCAAAAACATTTATGCACACAATCAGCACCTCGGTGCTCAAGCCACAGGCAAAGATCCGGCCTCAAGTCTTTCAGACTGGCCCAATATCAGCTCACAGAGATCACATCTCGCCCCTCCATAGAGAAATCATAAGCCATCAAGGCATGTCTGATACCGAGCGCTCATCCGCGCATATGAACGCGTGGAAGAATTTCAAGAGTTACTTTTCAAGCTGAATCGAGGACGCACGATAAGATTACAAGAAGGTAAAGTTTTCCTAAAGGTTCTGCAACCTCTCGAGGATAAATACATACATCTCCGTACCAATCCGCGAGACTCTACTAAACTTGATCATGACTCGTAAGACCTAGTAACCTAGGCTCTGATACCAACTTGTTACGACCCAAACCCCGCTCCGATCGTGATAGCGCCTCTCGTGTAGACAAGGCTAGCCAGACCATTTTAGAACACCTCCTTTTAAGTAGCTAGATAGTTCATATGCAATTTAAATATAATTTCATAATATTAATTAGCAGAAATATAACCCAACACAGCCCAAACCAGGGTGTCACAAGTCACGAGCATCTATTAGAGTTTGAATATAGTTCCACAAGGCCTAGAAAATACACGGAACAGAAATAATAAACAAAAGAGAGAGAAGCGGCACTGTGAATGCTGGCAGTCACCTCATTAACTCCTATAGCTCTGCCTCCAATCCGCCAAAACCCGCTACCGGGTAAATAAATACCTACATCTGCACAGGAGGTGCATGGAGTAAAGCGAGTAGTCCAACTCAGTGAGTAATAAAGGTAAATAACAACTGAGCAGTAAGAAATCATGTAGCAACCAACATGCTATATAGAAGCAGTGTAAAATCCTTTAAGAAAACAGCGAAGCTGTGAAATCTTTAGAAATATCTTGGCTTAGTTGAAATCTCTTTTGAAAATGATCTTTTCAACAGTTACGAAATGATTTCAAAACAATTAGTGCCGATAAGCACAGAAGATCCCCCACCTCCTCCGGGCACAAATACCACAGTATATTAGGTAAAAAGGCGTGTAAATAGGCAAGATGAGATAAATAAAAGTTCGCCCCTCAGGCAATATCTTAAAACAGTACCAGCCCCTCGAGCTCATTCTCAGAACATTCTCAGCCCCTCAGGCATTCTCTCTCAGATCACTCTCAGAATAGTATCATATAGTAACCGCTGTGGCGTGCAGCCCGATCCACATCTCGCTGCGGCATGCAGCCCGATCCGTATATCGCTGCGGCGTGCAGCCCGATCCATATATCGTCGATGGCGCTCATTGGGGTATGCAGACTCCGAGAGAGGTCCCTTGCGGTCCAAGCGCAATATCAAGCCACCTCGTGGCATCATCATTCGGCACTCGGCCTCACATCGCTCAAGCCACCTCGTGGCATATAAAGTATCTCAGTGCCTCGGCCTCATATCACTCAGCATATCCTTACATATGGCCCTCGACCTCACTCAGTCCGAAATTCATCACAAGCCCCTCGGGCATTTGTAAAACAGTAGTTCTCAGCCCAAAATATCATTTAGAAATATCATTTATGTTTCAAATCTGAGTAAAAGTGGTTAAGTTTGTAAAACAATAGATATCAACAGAACTGAGTTCATGTATGAGTCAAAATAGTGAGGAAAATAGTGATAAAACTCCCCGAAGGGTTCAAATAATTAGCACGAAGCCCAAATATGGCTATTAACCCAAATCATGATGATAACAAATAAGTTTCAGTTAAATACGCAGTAAAATGATCAATCGAGACAGGCCAAGTCACAATCCCCAATGGTGCTCTACCCCACGCTCGCTATCCGGCGTGCAAGTCACCTCAATATAGCACTACGATGTGTAATTTGATGTTTCAAACCCTCTGGATATCATTTACAATCATTACTCACCTCGAACCGACAAAATCTCTAGCTCGCAACGCCTTTGCTCTTCAAATCGGCCTCTAGGCGCGTCGAATCTACTCAAAATTAGAGCGAATACATCACAACATGCTAAGGGAACAAAGTCCAAGCGAAAACAATCAATTACGCGCACAAATCCCGAAATTACCAAGACCCGAGGCCCGGGCCCACTTCTCAAAACTCAAAATGTTTTCCACTATTAGATTCCTCATCTTCCCACGAGTTCATACATATCATTAGTTATCAATCCCGACCTCAAACGGTCCTTCAAATCCCAATTCAAAAGTCTAATTTCTCAAGCCCTAGTTCTTCAATTTTAAGCTTAGTTTCCATGAATTTCTAGGTGGATTATACAATATAATCAACTTTTAAGACCAAGATTCTTACCTCAAGTCAATTCCTCTTGAATCCCTCTTTCATCTCCTCCAAAAATTTCCAAAAACGAGCAGCCAGGGGTGAAAATAGACCCAAAATCGCGGACAAGGTGACTTAAAAACATTCTGCCCAACACTCCAACTCCTTCTTCGCGATCGCGACCAAGGCCACGCGATCGCGAAGCACAAAAATCCAAGGCTTCAAAAATACTCAATGTGGACGCGATGCTCCCTCCGCGAATGCGATGCTCTTTTTATCAAACTTACGCGAACGCGGACCAGCCTATGCGAACGCAGAGAACAAATCCACTGGGTCCCCAAATCCTTATACGCGAACGAACGTGTACACACAACCGTGATTGCGAAGCTTCCACCTCTAAAACTACGTGAATGCAAACCTATCACTGCGAATGCGAAGAGAAAACCTGGGCCAATGAAAAATTCCTCTACGCGATCGGAAGGGACTTCACGTGATCGCAAAAGCCATTTCTTCTGCAACAGCTGAGATGAAAATCTACAACTTCAAAATGCCAAAAATGGTCCGATTGACCATCCGAAACTCACCCGAGGCCCCCGGGACCTCAACCAAAAATATCAACACGCCCTAAAACCTCATTCAAACTTGTTCCAATCATTAAAATACCTAAAACAACATCAAATTACTTGAAATTCATCGAAATCGAGCATAAGTTTTCAAAAACTTTCGAAATACACTTTCGATAAAAAACCCGACCAAATGACGTCCGAATGACCTGAAATTTTGCACAAACATCACAAATGAAATAACGAAGCTATAGCAACTTGTGGAATCCCATTTTGACCCTCGGATCATAATCTCAGCTATCAACCGGAATTCGCTAAAATACTAACCTTGCCAATTCAAGTCAAATCCTTCCACGGACTTCCAAAATGGATTCCGATCGCGCTACTAAGTCATAAATCACCTAACGGAACTAGCCAAATCATAAAAATTCCAATCCGAACTCATATACAATTAAGTCAACTCTTGGTCAAACCTTTCAAATTTAAAGCTTTCAACTGAGACTGTTCTTTCAAATTCATTTTATTTTTTCTGAAAACCAAAACCAACGATCTACATCAGTCATAATGCATTACACGGGACAAATCATGCCCGAGAACACGCGATCAAAGTGCAAAATCTCAAAACGATCGATCGGGTTGCTACAGAAAATAAAAACAAAAAGAGGAAAAACAATGTCATTGTAGATGGGAACTGCTGATTCATTTTTGGATGCGATGGCTCCTACATTAATTCTGCTGGCAAATGTTGCTTTCTAGGTTATGGATTCGCTCCACCTAAAAATGGGAACAAATCTTAAGTCATGGATCATTGCTTGGCCCATATGGGGCGGGGCATAAGATAACAAGATATGAGCCTTTTATCATTAAAATAATAGTTGTAATAAGTTTTAGTGTACGTGCATTGTACGTGTCTATAGTGTCTATCAATTAAAAATATATACATTAACGTTAAAATAAAATAAAATATTTGTTAAATGATAAAAATTATTTTTCGCATAGTAATAATATTAAATACCTTTTGAATATGAGCGGGTATTGAAAGTAGTTAAATTAGTTGTACGTTATTATGTAATTATACATATCTTATAATATAATTTACAAATATGTTAACTTTATCTCACCTAATATCTCTTTATGAATACAATTTGGCTTCTAGTAATTCGTCCTTATTTCTTTAAATTCGCATTTAACCAATTTAATCGTAATGCTATAATTAAAATTTATTTTATATTCCGATTTTTGGATCGCCGATGGTCTTTTTCTGAAAAATAATTTATGAACTCTAAGATCTGTGCAAACTTGAAAAATATGTTTATCTTGATGAATTTGGAAAGGAATAAAATTGGATTATTTTTCTAGTTAGTTAATGAAATCGAGGGAAAAAAGTCCAATTCAAATACTTAATTATCTATCACTAATAAAATTAATCTATTATTTGATGATTTAAACTATTAATATTATCTCACATAATAAAATAAATATTTAATTATAATTATAATTTTATCCACAAAATTCTGTTGTCAAATGATAAAAAATTGGACTTTTGCACTTTATGTTTGTCATAGCGTTAGTAAATAATATTTGTGCGACGACCCAAAGGGTCATCACCTGTTTTCTCTTTCATTCCGTACTTTCGAGGCCTTGAAAATCTCACCTTTAGTTACCTCAATTTGCGTGCATAGTTCGGGCGCGTAGCCAGAAAGATTATATGTTAAATTATGTGAAAAATTTCAAAATATGGTTTTAAAATGATTAAAGTTGACTTCGGTCAATATTTTTGGTAAATGGACCCGAACTAATAATTTGACAGTCCTAGAGAGTCCGTAGAAAAATATGGGACTTAGGCATGTGCCCGAAGTCGAAATCCGAGGTCTAGAGCCCGAGAAAAGAATTTTTCTGAAATTGTTAAGAAAATTGGAAATAAAAATTGATTAAAAGACTATGGTATCGGGCTCGTATTTTGGTTCCGACGTGCAGTACAAGTCTTATATATGGTTTAAACGCTATCTGTAAAGTTTGGTCTAAAACGGACGTCACTTGACGTGTTTCAGACTTAAAAATGGAAAAATTGTGTTTGATAAAAAAGTTGGAAGAAATCATGTGTTTTGAGGCTTGATTCTATGTATTTGATGTTATTTTGGCAATTTGATCGCACGAGTAAGTCCGTAGGATATTTTTGAGGTTGTGTATATGTTTGGTTTGGAGCCCCGAGGGCTCGTGTGAGTTTTGGATAGCTGTCGAGTTGCAATTTTAAACTTTGGAACTGCAGATTTTGCTTCAGGTGCTTCTGACATGCAGGCTTCGCAAATGCGAAGCCTGGTTCGCAAATGTGAATTCGCAAATGCGAACAGCCCATCGCAAATGCGAAGAAGGCCCAAGTCAGCCCAGTCTCGCAATTGCGAGATTTCCTTCGCAAATGCGACACATTATGTCGCAAATGCGAAACTCGCCCTTTTAGCCTGAGTTCGCAAATGCAAACTAGAACCTCGCATTTCCCAAGCCTAATTGCGAACCCAGCTTTGCATTTCCCATATCTGCAACCTACATTTTCATACTTCGACGATTTTAAGCCCCATTTTTCATATTTCCCAAACCCAAACACCCATTGGCATTTTTTCAAGAACCCTTTCTTCTCCAGTCCATTTGTAAGTTTACTTCCACTTAATTTCTTCAATCTTTAACGTCATTTATCATGTTTTCATCTTAAAATCAAGGTTTTTTCATGGGTGAAAATGGGAATTTTGGGTAGAATCTAGGTTTTCTTAAAATTATGGATTTGGACCTCAATTTGAGGCCCGATTTCAAAATAAATCATAGATATGAACTCGTGGGGGAATGAGTAATCGGGTTTTGGTTCGAACCTCGGGTTTTGACCACGTGGGCCCGAGAGCATTTTGGGAATTTTTGAGTAAACCTTTGGAAAATTCATTTTCATGCATTCAAATTGATTCAATTAGCATTTGTTGATACATTCAAGTAATTTGTGACTAGATTCGAGAGGTTTTGTGGTGAATTCGAAGGGTAAAGCTATACTAGAGGCTTGAGTTGAGTTTGGAGCATTTGAGGTAAGTGTTTGATCTAACTTTGGCTTGAGGGAATAAGATTAGGATGTTGTTTGCTAATTGCTAAATGTTGAGTACGGTGTATAGATATGGTGATGAGTATCTATACACCGGGTCTAGCATGACCATGGGTCCTTGGTTGTACTTATTCCGATATTGTTATTACTCTACCATGTTAATTGATGAATCCTGTGAAATGTGAAGAGTATGAGGATTGATTGCTAGTTGTAAACTCTTTGGAGCGTTGGCTCGAACAATAAAAAGACTATTGGGTAAGAAATGAAGGAAATAGAAAGTATTATGATTAATCCCTTACCGGGATGGTTTGAGTATATTGATTATTCTCCCTTGCCAGGATTCAGCTGTTCATTGTGTAATTCCTTTGCCGGGACATTTCTTATTATTTGTTTATCCCCTCGCCCCGTTTGGTTGTGATTGCTGTTTGGGTGAGGAAGAGTGATAATGCACGAAGGGTCATTCCGTGCCATATTTTGATTATAATACACGAAGGGTTATTCTGTACCATGTTTTGATTATATTTATACAAAGGGTCATTCTGTGCCATATTTTGGTTATATTTGCATGAAGGGTCATTCCGTGTCATGTTTTGATTATATTTGCACGAAGGGTCATTCTGTGTCATGTTTTGATTAATTATGCACGAAGGGACATTCCGTGCTCTGATTTGAATATAATTGTACGAAAGATCATTCCGTGCCATGATATGAGAGTTATGTGAGGGAAAGCACAAAGGGTGATGCCGTGCACTTTATTTGATTGCTCTCGGTGAGAATGAGAGTAAAAGCACAAAGGTTGATGTCGTGCAACTGTTGATTTTCCTGCTCTCATTAATTATTATTATTTCCCTATTTCTTACTTAAATTGTTGACTTTATATCCGGAGTGTACTCCCCTATAGTATGTTTCCCTCCCTCTTAACTGTTTAATTTTTGTATTCTTTCATTTTATTGCATATATATACATTGGACTGCACAAGTTGATTTGGTAGTCCTGTCTAGCCTCGTAACTACTTCGCCGGGGTTAGGCCAGGCACTTACCAGTACATGGGGTCGATTGTGCTGATGCTACACTTCTATGCTCTTTTGCACAAATTACGATACTGGAGCAGCTTTTGGACCACAACAGTAGTTGATTGGGAGCTGTCTTCAGTCCAGGGACTTTCGAGGTAGCCTAGCCAACGTCCGCAGGCCGGAGTCCCTTACTATTTTATTCAGTTTGTTATCACTTGTACCGAAGCAGACAGTATGGTACTTTGTTCAGACTCTGTATGTAGTATTCTATAGATGTTCGTGAGTTAGTGACTCCAGTCTTAGGTAGAGGTTGAAGTTGAGTTTCCGTATTTGTTTTAGTTTACCTTTATTTAAGACTTCTGTATTTTGAGTTTTCAGTTATCTATATTTTAAAGACTTTCGCTTTTATTTAAATGACTCATTATTATTATTATTGCTGGGTTGTTATCAGGAAATTTTTAAATGCTTAGCTTGCCTAGCTCCGACAGTAGGCACCATCACGACTCCCGATGGTGAAAAATTTGGGTCGTGACAATTTGTCAATCACATTTCTCTCTCTCTTTCTCTTTCTATTATGAAATATTTCTGTCACAACCTGGATTTTTCGCCCTCAGGAATCATGATGGCGGTGACTCGTAAAAGCAAGGCAAGCCGAGTGTTATATTTCTTATTACCGTTTTTCTTAACATTTTAGCAATTTTAAATTAACATGCGATTAACAGCGGAATAATAACATTAATAAAAGAAATGCGGAAGACGAAGTTTGATAACTTAGCCAAATACGAGTACAAAAATACAAAACACATCTTTACCCAGAACCGGTGTCACAATATTCACGGACCATCTATGAATACTACAACAATTATCTGGAAAGAAAGATACAATCTATCTCTGAGGTAAATGAAAACAGAATATAAAAGATAGATGGGGACGCTAAGGCCTGTGTATGTCTGCAGGACTATCTCGGTTCTCTGCTGGGCTGAAGGAAACAACCATTATAAGGTCTGTATGCTCCAGTACCGGGATCTACACAAAAGAGTGCAGACTTTAGCATCAACACAACCGACTCTATGTTCTGGTAATTATCGAGTCTAACATCGGCGAAGTAGTGACGAGGCTAGGACAAGACTACCAAATAAACCTGTGCAATTAAAGTATATACATCAAGTAATAATAATGAAAACCAGCAGTCTAAGATGGGAAGGGGTACATGCTGCGGGGAATATTAAGTACAAAC
The DNA here is from genome assembly GCA_026770625.1 of Nicotiana glauca. Taxonomy (NCBI): domain Eukaryota; kingdom Viridiplantae; phylum Streptophyta; class Magnoliopsida; order Solanales; family Solanaceae; genus Nicotiana; species Nicotiana glauca. The sequence goes on from MU739991.1 coordinate 152,973, forward strand.
AGTAACTCAGGAGAAAAGCATAAAGAACATATTGAAATGCACATCAGTAAGAATAAGCAAATAGTAACAAATCAATATCCGCTTTTATTCATTATTGTTGCGGCGCGCAACCCGATCCAAATCATATATCACTGTTGTAGCATGTAACCCGATCAAAATTATATATCACTGTTGTGGCGTGCAGCCCGACCCCTCTTGTTATCCCTTATTACTCCATGTTGCGGCGTGCAACCCGATCTCATATAACATTGTTGTGGCGTGCAACCCGATCCCATATAACATTATTACGTCGTGCAACCCGATCCCAATATATGAATCAACACCAATCATGAAGAATCTCGGCAAGGGAATAATAAGAAAATAAGAATATCCCGGCAAGGGAATCATCAATTAGAATAAACATACCCCGGCAATGGAGTCAGGTATGGAGTCAGGTATAGAAATTCTTGTTCCAACATTTAACTTCACAAAAGAAACCTCAACTAGAATCAATAATCAACTATAATTAGATACCACGTGAATAATCATAATTCTTACCCGACACAGAGAATCAACAACTTAGACATTGGTAGTACTTATTAAAAAACACAACGATTACAATTTAAGACTCACGGGCATGCTTGACAATGATGTATTGATACTCATCATCACACCTATACGTCGTACACTACACTAGCACTTAGCAAATATAATACAATACTTATTCCCTCAAGCTAAGGTTAGACCAAACACTAACCTCAAACTTCCACGATAAACTCAAGCCTCAAACACCGCTTTTCCTTTATGATTCGCCTCCAAATTACTTGTATCTAGTCCAAATTAATTTAAAAACATCAATAAATTCTAAAGAATTCATACCCAATGCTTAATTACATATTTTCTATCATTTTACCCAGAAGTTAAAAATTGACCCCGTACCCGCTCGGTAGAAACTCAAGGTTCAGACCAAAATCTAATCACCCATTTACCCACGAGCCCAAATATGCAATTAGTTTCAAAATTCGACTCCAAAACAAGGTCTAAATTCCAATTATTCAAAAAGCCCTAACTCTACCCAAATCCCCAATTTCTACCATAAAAATCCTAGTTTTTGGGATGAAGATTGATGAAATGCGATGAGAAATTGAAAGAAAAAGGTTTAGAATCATATACCAACGCTTTAGAGAAGAACTTGTCTCTTAAAAATCGCCTCAATTCTCTCTAGTTTTGAAAATATGAAGTAAATGGGTTCCGCCCGTTTTTGCTACTGTTTTAAAAATGACTGGGCAGACCTTCATCGCGTTCGAGATAGGCCTATCGCGTTCGTGTTGAAAGGCTTGCGTTCGCGGTCAGGTGGCTGCACTCACGTAGAACAGTTTAAAATCCATCCCCCAGGCCCACCAACCACATGCGTTCACGTGAGCCTGAACGCTTTCGCGAAGGGTAACTCCCCCCCACAACCTCTCATTTGCGAAAAACAACTGACACCTGAGGGACTTTGCCTTACGCATTTGCGAGTGAAGCTACGCAAACGCAAAGAAAATAATCATAGAGCACCTGAGACATTAAAACATGCAACGTTTATAAGTGTAAAACATCCCGAAACCCATCCAAAACTCACCCGAGCCCTTGGGGCTCCGTCCCAAACATCCATACTAAATCAAAAACATCTTATGGACTTATTCATGCGATCAAATCACCAAATTAACATATTTAATAATGAATTTAGCATCAAAATCAAAGAAAAATTTCAAGAACTCTTAAGTTCAAATTTTAACAACTGAGGGTCCGATTCACGTCATAACAAGTCTGTTTCTCACCAAATTTTAGAGGCTCAACCTAAATACCATATAAGACCTGTACCAGGATCCAGAATCAAGATACGGTCCCTATTCCATCAATTTCAAATACATTCAAATTTTCTAAAACTCTTAAAATTTCAGCTAAACAATATTCATTTCTCGGGCTTGGGACCTCAGTGTCACACCTCCTTTTTCCTACCTCCATAAGGGTATAAAGGAATTTTTTCCAATTTAAGTGACAATCAAAACAAGATTATTTATTTAAAATTTAAAGTCGCCACTGGGATAATTTATGGTGTCCCAAATCACCGGTTTAAAGTCCCAAATCGAGAAAGGTTGACTCCATTTATGGTTCGCGAACACAGAAATCCAAGTAAGGAATTATGTTAACATGGGAGAAGGTGTTAGGAACTCCTGAGTTCCATGGTTATAGAACGGTCGCTTTGATCATACTTGGCTTATTAAATTATTTAATTACTCATCTTAGAACCTATGTGCTTTTGCCTCTTTCATCGTATTTAATTAAGAAAATTACCTTGAAACGGGTTACGCGTACGTATACCCGTTTGTTTGGTGCGTCAAAATCGTGTCACGTGAACGTGTTCACAATTAATAATACTTTATTATTATTAAGAAATTTTGGTCAAAGTTGCACGAACGCATACTCCGGTTTTTTTAGGAATCATAATCATTTCACACGAACATGTCCACAACCATGATAGTATATTAGATGTGCGTAAAGCAAACTACGAACATTTCTCATTTTTAGTATCTAGTTTATGAAATTAATACGAGGATCATGCATTTTTAGATTTTATTTTTTACGGTACACCTCGATTCCAATTTTAAAAGGAAATCCAAACTAAATTTTGGAGGGCCATAAGCTATTTGTGTTACCTAATATGGCTCACCTCGATTCATTTTAAGAAAACTAGTTGATTAAAGAAAAATCAAAAGGAATTCGAAATGCCTTGATGCTAAAGCTCAACTTAATTAGTTAACCCTAGGCATTTTATTTAATGAGCAATTATCTAAAGAAACGTTGCTTCCTCAATAGCTAATCCAATAAAGGATCTTGGTCTAACTTTTAATTCTAATTTTTGGATTATCTAAGCATGAATCAACTAGATTGAATTTCTGAATTTAAAACCATGCAATTCAGGCCAGATCTGTGTTCGAACATAGGCATTGGACCAAGAAGCCCAGATCCGGTGCCGAAGCCAATTACTGGCAGCCTGGGACTCAAGATCGAGTCCCTTCAGAGGGCAACAACAGATGTGAACATTTCTCTTTCATAACACCAAATTAGACTTCAACTTCAAGGTTTGAGGATTCGTTTTTCATGGACTAAATATATAGAAATATTAAAAAAAACTAATAATCAACTTTCCTACTAATAAGCAAATTGAGCTAGCAACAAACAAATCAAACTATGCGTAAGTATCAAGTTGCTCCCAACATGAATCTGACAATCACAATGACCATTCTACACTAATAGCTAATTATAGCCCCATCCTTACAATTTCAGAATCAAGTAATTCAACCACAAGGCTTTTCTCATCATAGCTTACAACAAACACCAAAAAACCTGACTCATGTATACCAAATGGCTAGCCCATGACTTTATTCCACTAGTACAAACCAGACTCAAAAGGTAAAGACAAAGATGAGCAAACAGGGCAAAGAAATTCAATATTGACTACAGACTTTGGATAAAAACGTAACACTTAACAAACTAACATGTTCCAAACTTCAATTACATCCTATTCGTTGATAGATATGCTAATCAAAATCTTCCTAAAACAAAATGTTACATGAGTTGCATAAAATTGAAATAAAGAGAAATAGAGCTCAGTAACAACAACATCAGATTTCATCAACTTTTACATATCCACACTTCAAACTACAAGTGACGTCCATAGGGCCAAAATAAACTTGGAATATGAAATAAAATAGAGAAATGTGAGGTTAGTAGCCCAGTAGCAATAGGGCAGAACCCAGCGACATGAAATAACCAGCAAAATCAAATTCAAACCAAAAAATGATGCGCAACAGTCCAAAAACCAATTTCAATCGAACAATAACCACAACAAACTTCAAACAAAACTTTTAAAATCTAAAATTCAAACCAAAGACCTAGTCATTCTCAGCAACTTTAACTAAGCGATGAGGATCAGGAAACCAAAAACCAGAAATTTTTTTGTAGTTTTCAACCAGAAAATGTGACAACCCGACCCGTCGTCACGTGAGTTACCACCTCATTTTCCCTATTTTCTGCTTCTTTATGCTTCATTATAAGATTTTTGTGTGAACGGGTTGATTTGGATTGGCTTTAGAAGGAAATGAGACACTTAGTCTCTTTAAGGAAGGCTTGTTTTGGAAAAATTAACCGGATGGTGACTTATGAGTTAGAGGGCTCGGATATGGATTTTGATGATTCGTTTAACTTCAGGGGATGATTTGTGACTTAGGAATGTGATCGAAAATGATTTTAGAGGTCTGGTGTAGGATTAGGCTTGAATTGGCGAAGTTAGTATTTTTGGCGAATTTCGGTTGATAGGTGAGATTTTGATCCGAGAGTCAGAATGGAATTTCGAGAGTTGTTGTAGCTTCATCAGGTGATTTGGGATGCGTGTGTAAAATTTTAGGTCATTCAGATGTGTTTTGGATGGGCATTTTATCAAAATGCGAGTTTCGGGAATTTTAGAAGAACTTAGGCTTGAATCCGTTGTAATTTGATGGTTTTGGTGCTGGTTGAGGTATTTTGATGATTGGAGCAAGTTTGAATGATGTTTTAGGATGGGTTGGCACTTTTGGTTGAGGTCCCGGGGGCCTCGGGGAGATTTTGAATGGCTATCAGAATGAGTTTTGGACTTGTAGCATTTTTGAAGTTTTCTAGTTTCGGTATTTCCGCACCTGCGAAAAAGGGATCGTAGGCGCATCCCGCAGATGCGGACAATAGATCGCAGGTGTGAGATTGGCTTGGGAGTGCTAGTTTCCGCAGATGCAGAGGATGAGCCGCATCTGCGGTATCACAGATGCGGCGATGGAATTGCAAATGCAGATTTTAGGCATGTGAGAATTTCCGCAGAAGCGGATGGTAGCCGCAGATGCGGATTTGCGACCGTAGAAACGGTCTTGGCATAAGTGAATGGTCGAAGAAGTGAAAGAATTCAGCAAAAGCAGAAACCACAGATGCGGTGCTTGGATCGCAGATGCGAAAAATGTCTGGGCAGAAAGGTTTTAAAGTTTCATTTTGTTCCGTGAGCTAAGCTATTGTTCCACCATTTTTGGACATCCTTAAGAGCTTTTGGACATGAATTGAAGAGGATTCGACTGGGTTTGATTGGAGGTGAGTTATATGACCTAAAAACATGATTTAATTGTAGAATCAACCTAGAAATTCATGAAAATTTATCAAAATGGGGAAGAACTAGGGCTTGAGTTTTGGTATTTCAAATTGAATTTTGATGGGTCATTTGAGCTCGAATTTGGGAGCTCTTGTTATTATAGAATGGTGAGAGTAAGAGGGTTCTAAAACTTTGAAAATTTTCTGGTTCAGAGACGTTGGCCTGAGGGGCATTTTGGTCAATTTACCTAATTTCACGCCTTAGCTTTGAATTAAATAGTAGAATCAGTTTGTTTGCGACGCTATTTATGATATGTAATTGAATTGAATAGATTTGGGCCATTTGGAGTAGGATAATCGTGGCAAAGGCATGGTTCCTAGTTGATTTTTGAGTCGGTTCGAGGTAAGTGAGTTGTCTAACCTTATGTGGGGGACCTTTCCCCTTAGGATATGATATTTGGTAATTGAATGCCTTGTACGTGAGGTGTTGAGCGCGTACTTGAGCTAATTATTGAAAATCCGATTTTTCTTTAAATATCCAGACTGAGTTTCTTTCTTACCTGCTTTATTATACTTGCAATTATAGCCTGTGTTAGATTCGAAAGGCATGCGTAGCTGACCTAAATTTCCTATTTTCTTAAGTTGCCTTGATTGTTCTACATGAAGCTTATTAGGCTAGAACTACTTATTGCGTTGTATTTTTTTTTTTGTGTACTCTAGTTCTGAATATCTTCTTGTTGTGGCTGCGTATTTATATTGGGACTATGGATGTGGGATTCCGGTAGCTCCCCCCGCCCCTTGTTTGTTTACTTTGGAACTGCGGGTTAGATTCCCTATAGATCCCCCCTGCCTATTTACTTTAGGACTACGGGTTCGATTCCCGATAGATCCCCCTACGCTTTTACTTTGGGACTGCAGGTTAGATTCCTGATAGATCCCCCTGCACATTGATAGTTGGACTACGGGACGATATCCCGGGAGATCGTTCAGACATACACATATGATGGACTACGAGATGGTATCTCGGGAGATCCATTGGACAGTTGATAAAAAGGACTACATGACGGAATCCTTGGAGATCCTCATTGTTACCATTGGTATTGAGCTGTACATATTCCGTGTTTACTCTATTCCTTGTGTAATTGTTATTGCTTTTTTAGCATGTCTTATTCCATTGTTGTACTCATCATTACTGCCTGTTTTCACACTGTTAATTTATATTATATTGTTTATCCGTAGTAGGACCCTGACCTTTCCTCGTCACTACCCTGCCGAGGTTAGGCTTGGTACTTACTCAGTACCGTTGTGGTGTACTTTTGCCGTTTCTACATATGTTTTTTTCATGTGCAGATCCAGATACCTCCAACAGACGCACTACCCCCGAGGTGGAGAGATTTAGTAGGACTTCGAGGTACATCTGCTGCATCCGCAGACCAGGAGTCTCTATCTTATTCTAGCCTTAGCAATTAGCTTTATTTTTCCGTACTGTTGTTTTAGATATTCTAGAGTTAGAGCAGTGTATTACCTTCTGTCAGCTTGTGTTCCCGTGAGTTTTCGGGTTTTTGGGGTAGTATTGTAGACTTCCGCATTATTTTGTAGTATATGCCGAGCAGCATTTATATACAGTTTTCTTTTAGTTTTTTAGTTTTAATTAATTATTTTGCTAGTTATGTTGTTGTTTTGCATTGTTAGGCTTACTTAGTCGTAGGGACTAGGTGCCATCACGATATGTTCACGGAGGGCGAACTGGGGTCGTGACAAGTTGGTATCAGAGCTCTAGGTTCATAGGAGTCACGAAACACAAGCCGGTTTATTAGAGTCTCGCTGATCGGTACGGAGACGTCCGTACTTATCTACGAGAGTCTATGTGACCGTTTGGAAAATTTCAATTCATTGGTTCCCTGTCGTGCAAGATTTTTGACATTGCAATCCTAAACTTCTGCCTTCTATTCTCTCACAGATGGTGAGGACACGTGCTACTCAGGATGATCAGGCACCCGCGCACCCTACTGCAGTTGTCAGAGGATGGAGTCGAAGTAGAGGCCGAGGACGCGCATGTGGTGTAGCGAGAGCACCTGCGTGAGCTGCCGTCGAGGTACCATCAATAGATCCAGTCGGAGTTCAGGCACCTGACACGCCTACGGCTACTACTACTGCAGCTCTTCAGGAGACTTTGGTGCAATTCCTGAGCATGTTTGGTACGTTGATTCTGGCGGGATTGATTCAGGTTGTACCGACTACTTCACAGATCGGGGGAGGGACCCAGACTCCCACTGCCCCCACTCTAGAGTAGCGAGTTTCCATTGGTCAGGTTCCAGGTATCATGGGGACACAGCCTGTGGCCCCAGTTTAGCGGGTAGTAAGGACCTTTCGCTGAGTAGGGGACAGGTGGGTCCAGGAGAGAGAGGACAAACAAGGTCAGGAGGGAGAGTATAGAGGAGTGAGTAGACCTCGTATACAAGAGAGATATAATGGTCCTTATTTTGGAGGCAGGGTGCGTCATGATAGAGGTTTTGTGGGTCAGCCAGCTCAATTTGCATCTCAGACTTCCCACAGAGTTTTAGGTGTTCAGGGGTCTTGGACTACCGGTATCACACAGTTCCCACTGCCACATCAGTTGCGAGGTTGCTTTGAGTGTGGTGACATATGCCATGTGGTGAGGTGATGCCCTAGACTCGGGAGGAGTGCACCTCCACAGACTTCTAGGCCACAATGTTCCCCACAGAGTTCTCAAACTATGGTTACAGCCCCAGTTGCTACCCCACCTACCTGTACCGAGGTTGTTGCCTCCGATTCTATCATCAAAGGTATTGTCATGGTTTGTTATAGAGGTGTACCGATTCTATTCGATCTATGCTCCACTTTTTTTATGTGTCTTCTTATTTTTCTCCTCATTTGTGTGTACCTCGGGATTTTCCTTGAAATTTCCCTGTTATGTTGCTAATCCTGTGGGGGATTCTCTTGTTGTGGATCGTGTTTATCGGTCATGGTTGGTTACTATTTGTGGTTTTGACACCAAAGCAGATTTATTATTTCTCAGTAAGGTTGATTTTGATACTATTTTGGGCATGGACTGGTTGTCGCCCCATTATGCTATTCTTGATTGTCACGCCAAGACCATGACGCTGGCTATGCCAGGTATACCGCGTGTTGAGTGGAGTGGTACTTTAGATCATACTCCCAGTAGAATTATCCCTTTTCTTAAAGCTCAGCGTATGGTGGAGAAGGGGTGTGCCATGTATTTAGCTTATGTGAGAGATGTCAGTGTTGATACCCCTTCCGTTGATTCGGTCCCAGTGGTACGGGATTACCCCGATATGTGTCCAGCTAATCTTTCGGGCATGCTGCCTGAGAGAGATATTGATTTTGGCATTGATTTGTTTCCAGGCACTCAGCCCATTTCCATTCCTCCATACCATATGGCTCCTCCTGAGTTGAAGGAGTTGAAGGATCAGTTACAAGAATTGCTTGATAAGGGGTTCATTTGTCCTAGTGTGTCACCGTGGGGTACGCTGGTTCTGTTTGTGAAGAAGAAGGGTGGCACCATGAGAATGTGCATTGACTACAGGCAATTGAACAAAGTAATAGTGAAGAACAAGTATCCCCTGCCTCGCATTGATGATTTATTTGACAAGCTTCAGGGAGCGAGGGTGTTCTCCAAGATTGATCTCCGTTCGTGCTATCACCAGTTGAAGATCAGGGATTCAGATATTATCAAGACTACTTTCAAAACTAGAAATGGGCACTATGAGTTTCTTGTCATGTCTTTCGGGCTGACCAATGCCCCAGCAGTGTTCATGCATTTGATGAACATTGTATTTTGGCCTTATCTGGATTCGTTCGTTATTGTTTTCATTGATTATATTCAGGTGTACTCACGTATTCAGGAGGAGCACATGCATAATCTGCGAGTTGTACTGCAGAGATTAAGGGAGGAAAAGATTTATGCAAAGTTCTCTTAGTGTGAGTTTTGGCTCAGTTCAGTGGCTTTCTTGGGGCACATGGTGTCCAGCGAGGGTATTCAAGTCGACCCGATGAAGATAGAGGCGATTCAGAGTTGGCCTAGACCGACCTCAGCCACAGAGATTCGTAGTTTCCTTGGTTTGGCAGGTTATTATCGCCGGTTTGTTCAGGGATTTTCCGCTATTGGATCACCCTTTACCAAGTTGACTCAGAAGGGTGCTCTATTTGTATGGTCGGACGAGTGCGAGAAGAGCTTTTAGAAGCTCAAGATAGCTTTGACCACAGCTCCAGTGTTGGTTTTGCCATCAGCTTCGTGTTCTTACACTGTATATTGTGATGCTTCTAGAGTCGGGATTGCTTGTGCATTTATACATGAGTGTAGAGTTATTGCTTATGCTTCTCGTCAGTTAAAGCCCTACAATAAGAACTACCCTGTTCATGATTTGGAGTTGGCTGCTATAGTTTACGCTCTGAAGATTTGGAGGCACTACTTGTATGGCGTATCTTGTGAGGTATTCACTGATCATCACAGTCTTCAGCATTTGTTCAAGCAAAAGGATCTTAATTTAAGGCAGCGGAAGTGGCTAGAGTTACTTAAGGATTATGATATTACCATTGTGTATCACCCGGGGAATACCAATGTAGTGACCGATGCTTTGAGCCGAAAAGTAGTGAGTATGGGGAGTTTGGTGTACATTCAAGTTGGGGAGAGGCCCTTTGTAGTTGATGTTCAGGCCTTGGCCAATCGGTTGGTGAGACTAGATATTTCGGAGTCTGGTCGGGTGTTGGCATGTGTGGTTTCTCGGTCTTCCTTATATGATCGCATCAGAGAGAGCTAGTATGATGATCCACATTTGCTTGTCCCCAAGGACAGGGTGCAGCATAATGATGCCAGAGACGTGACCATTGGTGATGATGGCGTGTTGATGATGCAGGGCCGAATTTGTATGCCCAATGTGGATGGGCTTCGGGAGTTGATATTGGAGGAGGCCCATAGCTCGTGGTATTCCATTCATCCGAGTGCCGCGAAGATGTATCAGGATTTGAGACAGCATTATTGGTGGAGATGAATGAAGAAAGACATTGTAGGATTTGTGGCTCAGTGACTCAGTTGTCAACAGGTGAAATATGAGCATCAGAGACTGGGTGGCGTACTTCAGCGGATGATTATTCTCAAGTGCAAGTGGGAGAGGATCACCATGGATTTGGTGAGTGGTCCCCTTCGGACTTTGAAAAAATTTGATGCCATTTTGGTGATTGTAGAGAGGCTGACCAAGTCCACGCACTTCATTCTGGTTTGTACTACTTATTCTTCAGAGCGGCTGGCAGAGATTTATATTCGAGAGATTGTTCAGTTGCATGGCGTCCCAGTTTCCATTCCATCATATCAAATCGGGGAACTCAGTTTACCTCTTAGTTTTGGCAGACGGTTCAACAAGAGTTGGGTACTCAGGTGCAGTTAAGCACAACCTTTCACCCTCAGACGAACGGGCAGTCCGAGCACACCATTCAGATATTGGAGGATATGCTAAGCGCCTGTGCTATTGTTTTTGGAGGGTCATGGGATTGGTTTCTACCACTTGTAGAGTTTGCCTACAACAATAGCTAGCAGTCTAGCATTCAGATGGCACCATATGAGGCCTTGTATGGGAGACGGTGCAGATCTCCAGTTGGTTGGTTCGAGCCCGGGGAGGCTAGATTGTTGGGGACAGATTTGGTTCAGGATGCATTGGAGAAGGTGAAGGTGATTCAGGAGAGACTCCGTATAGCGCAGTCGAGGCAGAAGATTTATGCGGACAGAAAGGTCCGAGATGTATCCTATATGATTGATGAGAAGGTCTTGCTGAAGGTTTCGCCCACAAAGGGTGTCATGAGATTCGGAAAGAAAGGGAAACTGAGTTCGCGGGTCATTGGACCTTTTGAGGTACTTAGGAAGGTTGGGGAGGTGGCTTATGAGCTTGTCTTGCCACCTGGCTTGTCGGGCGTGCATCTAGTTTTTTTTTCATGTTTCTATGCTCCAGAAGTATATTGGAGACCCGTCCTATGTTCTAGATTTCAGTACAGTTCATCTGGAGGGTGACTTGACTTATGATGTAGAGGTTAAAGGATGTTGCTTCGGTGAAAGTGCAGTGGAGAGGTCGGCCCATGGAGGAGGCTACCTGGGAGACCAAGTGGGAGATGCGGAGCAGATACCCTCACCTATTTGAGGCTTCAGGTATGTTTCTTGACTCGCTCAAGGACGAGCGTTTATTTAAGTTGGGTAGGATGTGACAACCCGACCTGTCATCACGTGAGTTACCGCCCCGTTTTCCCCATTTTCTACTTCTTTATGCTTCATTATAAGAGTCTTGTGTGAATGGGTTGATTTGGATTGGCTTTAGAAGGAAATGAAACACTTAGTCTCTTTAAGGAAGGCTTGTTTTGGATAAGTCAACCGGATGTTGACTTATGAGTTAGAGGGCTCGGATATGGATTCCGATTATTCGATTAGCTTCGGGGGATGATTTGTGACTTAGGAGAGTGATCAGAAATGATTTTGGATGTCCGGTGTAGAATTAGGCTTGAATTGGCAAAGTTAGTATTTTTTGTGAATTCCGGTTGATAGGTGAGATTTTGATACGAGGGCCGGAATGGAATTCCGCGAGTTGCTATATCTTTGTTAGGTGATTTGGGATGTGTGTGCAAAGTTTCAGGTCATTCGGAGGTGATTTGGTCGGGTTTTTGATCAAATGCGAGTTTCGGGAGTTTTAGAAGAACTTAGGCTTGAATCCGATGTAATTTGATGGTTTTCATGGTGGTTGAGGTGTTTTGATGATTGAAGCAAGTTTGAATGATGTTTTAGGATGGGTTGACACTTTTGGTTGAGGTCCCGGGGGCCTCAGGGTGATTTCGGATAGCTATCGGAATAAGTTTTGGACTTGTAGCATTTCTGAAGTTTTCTGGTTCTGGTATTTCCGCATCTGCGGAAAAGGGATCGCAAGTCCGGTCCCACAGATGCGGATAATAGATCACAAGTGCGAGATTGGCTTGGGAGTGTTAGTTTCCGCAGATGCGAAGGAGGAGCAAAATCTGCAATTTCATAGATGCGGCGATGGCATCGCAGATGCTGATTTTAGGCATGTGGGAATTTTCGCAGAAGCGGATGGTAGCCGCAGATGTGGAAGCCGAATATGCGGATTTGCAACCGCAGAAGCAGTCTTGGATTAAGTGAATGGCCGTAGAAGCGAAAGAATTCTGCAGAAGCAGAAACTGCAGATGCGGTACTTGGATCGCAGATGCGAAAAATGTCTGGGCAGAAGGGTTTTAAAGTTTCATTTTGTTCCGTGAACTAAGGTATTGTTCTACCATTTTTGGACATTCTTGAGAGATTTTGGACGGGAATTGAAGTGGGATTCGACTGGGTTTGATTGGAGGTGATTTCTATGACCTAAAAATATGATTTAATTGTAGAATCAACCTAGAAATCCATGAAAATTTATCAAAAAGGGGAAGAACTAGGGCTTGAGTTTTGGTATTTCAAATTGGGTTTTGATGGGTCATATGAGCTCGGATTTGGGAGTTCTTGTTATGTATATACCCGTGAGAGTACGAGGGTTCTAAAAATATGAAAATTTTCTGGTTTCGAGACGTTGGCTTGAGGGGCATTTTGGTCATTTTAACTAATTTTACGCCTTAGCTTTGAATTAAATAGTAGAATCAGTTGTTTGCGATGTTATTTACGATATGTAATTGAATTGAATAGATTTGGGCCATTTAGAGTCGGATACTCATCGCAAAGGCATTGTTCCTAGTTGATTTTTGAGCCGGTTCGAGGTAAGTGGTTTTTCTAACCTTGTGTGAGGGACCTTTCCCCTTAGGATATGATATTTGGTAATTGAATGTCTTGTACGTGAAGTGATGAGCGCGTACGTGAGCTAATTGTTGAAAATCCGATTTTACTTTAAATATCTAGACTGAGTTTCTTTCTTACCTTCTTTATTCTACTTGCAATTACAGCCTGTGTTAGATTAGAAAAGCATGCGTAGCTGACCTAAATTGCCTTTTTGCTTAAGTTGACTTGATTGTTCTACGTGAAGCCTGTTAGGCTAGAACTACTTGTTGCCTTGTATTTTTTTTTTGTGTACTCTAGTTCTAAATATCTTCTTGTTGTGGCTGCGTATTTACATTGGGTCTATGAATGCGGGATTCCGATAGCCCCCCACCCTTGTTTGTTTACTTTGGGACTGCGGGTTAGATTTCCAAAAGATCCCCCTACCTATTTACTTTGGGACTGCGGGTTCGATTCCCGATAGATCCCCCTGCACATTTACTTTGGGACTGCAGGTTAGATTATCCATAGATCCCCCTGCACGTTGATAGTTGGACTATAGGACGGTATCCCGGAAGATCCTTCGGACATAGACATATGAAGGACTGCGGGACAGTTTCCCGGGAGATCCACTGGACAGTTGATAAAAAGGACTACAGGACAGAATCCTGGGAGATCCTCATTGTTATCATTGGTATTGAGCTGTACATATTCTGTGTTTACTCCGTTCCTTGTGTAATTGTTATTGCTTTGTTTTGTCTGTCTTATTCCACTGTTGTACTTATCATTACTGCCTATTTTCATACTGTTAATTCATATTATATTATTTATCCGCAATAGGGCGCTGACCTTTCCTCATCACTACCCAATCGAGGTTAGGCTTGGCACTTACTCAGTACCGTTGTGGTGTACTCATGCCCTTTCTGCGCATGTTTTTTCATGTGCAAATCCAGGTACCTCTACTCAGACGCACTACCCCTGAGGCGGAGAGATTTAGCAGAGATTTCGAGGTACATCTGTCGCGTCTGCAGACCAAGAGTCTCTATCTTATTCTAGCCTTAGCAGTTAGCATTCTTCTTCCGTACTGTTGTTTTAGATATTCTGGAGTTAGAGCAGTGTATTACCTTCTGTTAGCTTGTGTTCTCACGAGGTTCCGGGTTTTTAGGGTGGTATTGTAGACTTCCGCATTATTTAGTAGTATATGCCGAGCGGCATTTATATACAGTTTTCTTTTAGTTGTTCAGTTTTAATTAATTATTTTGCTAGTTATGTTGTTTTTCTGCATTTTTAGGCTTACCTAATCGTAGGGACTAGGTACCATCACGATATTTTCACGGAGGGCGAACTGGGGTCGTGACAGAAAAATGCAGAGAATTCTCAATGTAGCTGTCTCAGTTTCTGAATGATTTTTATCTCTTAAAATCTCTTACTTGAATACCAAGCCATAGTGACTTTATAGGCAAGACATTAGGGCAGCCTCAAAGAATTCAAATTTGCACTCCTATCCTTTTTATGTTTTCATTTTTGCTTAGGAGACCTTAGTTTAAATCAAATTTTCATATTAGTCCCAATACCCAGCTTCCTAGAAGCTTCTTAGTATGTTACTGAGATTTCCTTACCCCTAGCATTCCTAAATTACCCCCCAAGTCCCTAAAAATTACTGTTCCAGCCAAATTTTACGGGTCAATTGGACCCAAAGACTCAACCAAACTAATCCTAGCGAAACCTGGGCTAATCCCTTTCTTTGGGCCCAGGTCTAACTCCACAATTCATAAGAAATAAGGAGGCAGAAAAGACAATTCAGATTTCCAAACAAACCATGAATCAAAGGCTCAACACAGCCCAAAACTAAAAAGAAAAGAAATTAAACAAAAACTAATCTAATAAATTTAAACAAAACGGAAGAAGCTAATAACTCTAACTAAAAAAACCGCATGCAGCGGTGATTTTGAAAATGGAATAAAGAGAGGGAAAAATAGAAGAAGATAAGAGAGGAAATGATTGGGAGAATACTGGACTTACCCATTAAACCAAGCGAACCCGAGTTTGCGCTAATCTTCCAAAGAATTCCCTAATTTTTGGCTGAGATAGACTTTAATTGTATGTTCTCAACTGAAAACACACGATTAAAGTCCATTTCAAACTCAAAATCTCGAAACCTCGACAATCACATTTTTGGGATTTAGGGCTCAACCTTCGATCTAAAATTCGAGCAGTTCTGGGGTAATTCGAGGGAAACGAAGTGGGGATTTGGAATGAGGGTAGTGAGATGGTTCTAGGGTATTATTTTTGGGTGGATTGGAGGTTTCACCATTGGGCTCGAGATGGTGGGGAATGGTGGCGGCGTTAGGGTTTTGGCTTGATCTCTGAAGTGAGAGGGTGAGAGAGACGATGGAAAGAAGGGGGTGACGGAATTCAAACACTTTTATAGTAAAGGGGCCCTAGTTCCTGGCCGTCTGATCATATGGGATCAACGACTGAGATTAAGCTTGACGAAAATGACGTCGTTTTATTCCTGAGCGGGTTTGGACCGGATTGGAACGGGTCTGGGCTGGTTTTTGGACGGGTATTATTTTAAACCAAGAGGTTGTGAGTTCGAGTCACCCCAAGAGCAAGGTGGGAAGTTCTTGGAGGGAAGGATGCCGGGGGTCTATTTGGAAACAGCCTCTCTACCCCAGGGTAGGGGTAAGGTCTGCGTACACACACTACCCTCCCCAGACCCCACTAAGTGGGATTATACTGGGTTGTTGTTGTTGTTGTTGTATTATTTTAAATCAGTTGGGCCTGGAAGAATTGAATTGGAATTGGCCTAAACTTAATTCCCTCTTTTATTTTATTTTCATTTTTTTTCTAATTTCTTTTAAATTCAAATTAAAATAAAGCCTATATTAATTCCTAATCAAATTATCCTATCAAATTAAATTAACTAACTCTAAATAAAAAATTACCATAAATAATTAAATACCAAATTAAAATAAAAACTCCCAAAATTCAAAATGCAAATTAAAAATTGCAAAAATAAGTTTTTTTTGTGGTTTTTCCATTTCTTATAAAACAACTAATTTTCTAATTAATCTGAAAAATGTAAAAATAAATCCTAAATGAAAATGCAACATATTTTGTATTTTTATGAATTAAACAAAATAAACATGCACAGACAAATGCAAACAGTCGACAAAAATGCTACAAAATCTACATAATTGCAAATAATGGGAGAAAATTATTTTATTGAATCTATGGGAGTAATTCATATAGGGAAAAAATCACGTGCTCACACTCGAAATTCAATTTCGAGCATACGCCCATGTCCCATATTTTCCTACAGGCCCTCCGGGACAATTAAATCACGAGTCTGAGTCCGTTTACCCAAAATGTTGACCGAAATAAACTTGAATTAAATTTTAAAGGCCACATTAGCATTTTCATCAAATTTCCACATAAAAGCATTTCGGATAAACCCGTGAACTGCACACGCAGATCGAGGCTACCTATACTTGCTGACTTCCTACTCAATGCATCGACCACTACATTGGCCTTTCCCGAATGATACAAGATGATGATATCATTGTCTTTTAATAGCTCTAACTACCTCCTCTGCCTCAAATTTAGCTCATTCTGCTTGAACATGTATTGAAAACTCTTGTGATCCATGAACATTTATATATGGCACGGCATATAAATAATGCCTCCAAATCTTCTGCGCATGAACATTGGCTGCTAACTCCAAATCATGAATTGGATAATTCTTCTATTGGATATTTAATTTTCGCAAAGCATATGCAATAACCTTACCATTCTGCATCAACACTGTGCCAAGTCCAATACGCGATGCATTACAATACACTGTATATGGCCCCGAACCTATGGGAAAAATCAACATTGGCGCCGTAGTCAAATTTGGCTTGAGCTTCTAAAAGCATGCCTCACACTCATCCGACCACTTGAACTGGGCACCCTTCTAGGTCGACCTGGTCATCGAGGCTAAAATAGACGAAAATCCATTTACAAACCGATGGTAATAACCCGCCAAACCTAAGAAACTCCGTATCTCTATGACTGTTGCAGGTCTAGGACAACCCTTGACTGCCTTTATCTTCTTCGGATCTACCTGAATAACCTTTGCTGATACAACGTGACCCATGAAAGCAACTAATTCCAACCAAAACTCCCACTTCAAAAACTTAGCATGCAACTGACTACCTCTCTAAGTCTGAAAAAAGAACAGCTCTCAAATGATGCTCATGCTCTTCCCGGCTGCGAGAATAAATTAAAATGTCATAAATGAAGACTATCACGAAGAAATCCAAATAAGGCATGAACACTCGGTTCATCAAATCCATGAAAGTTGTTGGGGCCTTTGTCAACCCGAATGACATCACCAAGAACTCATAATACCCATACCGAGTGCAGAAAGCTATCTTAGGAGCATCGGATGCCCTAATCCTCAACTGATGGTAGCTATATCTCAAGTCAATCTTCGAAAACACCTTGGCATCTTGAAGCTGATCAAACAAATCATCAATCCTAGGCAATAGATGCTTGTTCTTGATTGTTACCTTGTTCAATTGCTGGTAATCTATACACATTCTCATCGATCTGTCCTTCTTCTTAACAAACAATACCGGTGTCACGACCCGGATTTTCCCATCCTAAGGAGTCGTGATGGCGCTTACCAATAGGAGCTAAGAAAGCAAATCATCAATTACCTCTTTTAGCGAACATCAACAATACTATCAATAATGAAGCGTTTAACAATAAAGCGGAAGTCTCAAATAAAATTTACTAAAAGAAATGCGGAAGTTTAGCAATCCTCTACCCAAGACTGGTGTCACAATACTCATGAACGTCTAGAGAACACTAAATACAAGGTTTGAATGAAACATAAAACTGTCTGCTATGGTACAACGATAACAAACTGAATAAAATAGAAAGGACTCCGGGTCTGCGGATGTCAGCAAGGCTACCTCGAATGTCCCTGGACTGGAAACTTGCTCCCAGAATGCTACCTCTACTCAAATGCTGCTCCAACAACTAGATTTGTTCAAAAAGATGCACAGAGTGTAGCATCAGCACAACCGACCCCATGTGCTGGTAAGTGCTTGGCCTAACCCCGGCGAAGTAGTGACGAGGCTAGACCGGACTACCAAACAAACCTGTGCAGTTCAAATATATATATACGCAATAGGAGAGAATACAGAAATTTAAAAAGGCAAGAGAGAAGGTAGCATGCTGTAGAGGTTATAGCAATTTAGAATACAAGGTAAATAAATAAGGAATGAAACGGTACAACTACCAAGTCAACAAAAGTAATAAATCAAACATGGCACGGAATGTCCCTTGGTGCATTAATATTCAAAATATGGCATGGAATGTTCCTTCGTGCAATAATAATCAAAACATGGCACGGAATGATCCTTTGTGCAAATATAATCAAAATATGGCACAGAATGATCCTTTGTGCAAATATAATCAAAACATGGCATGGAATGTTCCTTCGTGCATAAATAATCAAGGCATGGCACGGAATGTTCCTTCGTGCATTAATAATCAAAATATGGCACGGAATGTTCCTTCGTGCATAAATAATCAAACATGGCACGGAATGTTCCTTCATGCATAAATAATCAAACATGGCACGGAATGTTACTTCGTGCATCAATAATTAAGGCATGGCACGGAATGTTCCTTCGTGCAGTAATAATCAAAATATGACACAGAATGTTCCTTTGTGCATAAATAATCAGACATGGCATAGAATATTCCTTCGTGCATCAATAATCAAGGCATGGCACAGAATGTTCCTTCGTGCATTAATAATCAAAACATGGCGCGGAATGTTCCTTCGTGCATAAATAATCAAACATGGCACGAAATGTTCCTTCATGCATTAAAAATCAATACAATCGTACACGGCATCACTCATCGTGCTTTATCACTCAACCTCACCCAAACAACAATCACAAACAATGGGGGCAAGGGGATAGACAAAAGTAATAGATATACTGGTAAGGAAAAACACAAGTAAACAGTCAAATCCCGGTAAGGGAATAATAACAATAACTTTCACATCCCGGCGAGGGAGATAATCAATATAAGTAAATAGCCCAACAAGGGAATAATCACATCTCTTTCTCTTTCTTTCATTTCTTACTCAACAGTTACATTATCATTCGAGCCAACACTCCAAAGAGTTTACAAGTAATAAATTCCTTCTCATACTCTTCACATTATATAGAGTTCACCAATTTAATAAGGAAGAGTCACAAAAAAACCAGAATAAGCACAATAAGGACTCACGGTCATGCTAGACACCGGTGTATAGATACTCGTCACTATGCTTATACACCGTACTCAACATTTAGCAATTAGAAAACAATATTCTAATCCTATTCCCTCAAGCCAAAGTTAGATCAAACACGTACCTCGGTCTAAAGAATAGCAATCAATCCTCAAATACCGCCTTTCCTCTACAATCCGACTCCGAAACAATGATATCTTGGCATAATTAATTCAATAGTATCAAGAAAAACTCAATGGCAACATCACATAGCCTAGATATGAATTTCCAAGTATTCTTCCAAAATTATCAAAATTTGACACCGGGCCCACATGGTCGAAACACGAGGCTCGGACCAAAATCCAATCACCCATAACCCCACGAGTTCAAATATGCAACTTGTTTTAAGATTCGACCCCAAATTGAGGTTGAATCACCCAAAATTCTCAAAACCCTAACTCTACCCAAAACCCCTAACTTCTACTTTGATTTCATGATTTAGGTCTAGGATTTCAGTAATTAATGAAGAAGAGTGAAGGAATTAGGTGGGAAATCACTTACCCATAGACTTTGGTGAAGAAGAGCTTCAAAAATTGCCCATGGAGCTTGGAGAAGACAAGTTTAATGAAAAATGGGAGTAATCCTGTAATGGGTATGTTTTGAGCTTTTAAATTAACTAATCAAAATTTCTCTATGCGATCGCGAAAAGGGAATTGCAATCGCATAGAGTAGAGGTCTTTAGTCACTGCGATCGCGGAAAGGGCTAATGCGAACGCATAGAGGAAATATGACTGGGGCAAGGAAAATGCTCTATGCGATCGCGAGGTGGGCAATGCGATCGCATAGGGATGGGAAGCTGGGCATTGCGATCGCACAAGGGCTGTTGCAATCGCATAGAACAAAACTAGGCTCTTGAAATTTTACACTATGCAATCGCGGGAGAAGCTATGCGATCGCATAGAACAACGTACCAGATATCAAAATTGAACATTTTCTGCAATATTTACAAAGTTCAAAACACCCCGAACCACTTCCGAATCATTCCCGAGCCCTCGGGGCTCCTTACCAAACACATATACTAACTCAACAATATCCTACGAACTCAACCGTGCGATCAAATCGCCAAAATAACATCAAAATCAATTAATCAAACCTCTATTTCCTCATTTTTCATTCTAACTTCATAAACTTCAAATTTTAGATATTTAGGTCCGAAACACGCAAATGACGTCCGATTTCGACCAAACTTTACAAAAAGCGCTTAACACATATGTAAGATTTGTACTGGGAATCAGAACCAAAATACGAGCCCGATACCATAGTCTTTTAAACAATTTTCATTTCAATATTCCTTAATAATTTCAGAAAAATAATTTCACAGAAAAATTCTTTTACTCGGGTTCTAGACGTCGAATTTTGACTCCGAGCACATGCCCGAGTCTCATATTTTTCTACGGACCCTCCGGGACCGTCAAATAACGGATCCGGGCCCGTTTACCAAAAATGTTGACCGAAGTCAACTTTAATCATTTTAAAGACACATTTGGAAATTTTTCACAAAATTTAACACATAATCTTTCTGGCTACTCGCTCGGATTGCGCATGCAAATCGAGGCAACTAAAAGTGAGGTTTTTAAGGCCTCGGAAGCACGGAAAAAGAGAGAAATCCGATGATGACCCTTTGGGTCGTCACAACCGGCGCACCCCAAGGCGAGACACTAGGCCTAATAAAGCCCTTATCAAGAAAGTCTTGCAACTGCTCCTTTAATTATTTCAACTCAGATGGGGCCATACGATATGGCATAATAGAAATGGGCTGAAAGCCCAGAGCTAAATCAATGTAGAAGTCAATGCCCTCGTTGGGTGGCATACCCAATAGGTATGAAGGAAATACCTCAGGAAACTCACAAACAACAGGCACAGAATCCATAAAAGGAACCTCGATACTAGAATCACAAACATACGCCAAATAGGCCAAACATCTTTTATCAATCATACGTCGAGCCTTCATATATGAGATAACCCTACAAGTAGAATAACCAGGAGTCCCTCTCCACTCAAGACGAGGTAAACCCAGTAAAGCTAAGGTCATAGTCTTGGCATAACAATCTAAGATAGCATGGTAAGGTAATAACTAGTCAATACCTAATATGGCATCAAAATCAACCATATCCAGTAGTAACAAGTCTACTCGGGTCTCAAGACCCCAATCACAACTATACAACAATGATGAACACGATCTACCACAATAAACTTACCCGCCGGTGTAGATACATATACGGGATCGCTCAACAAATCTCTAGGCATGACCTGGTACAAGGCAAAATAAGATGACACATAAAATTATGTAAACCCTGGATTAAATAGAACTGAAGCATCTCTACTACAAACAAGAACGGTACCTGTGATAACTGCATCGAAGGCCTCAGCCTAGGGCCTAGCTGGAAGAGAATAACATCGGGGCTGGGCCCCACCACTCTGAGCTACGTCCCTGGGACTACCTCCTGATGGCTGACCTCCACCTCTAGTGTCCGGACCTCCACCTCTGATACCTCTACCTCTACCTCAAGCACCTCTACCCCTACCCCCAGCTGGTTGAGCGAGCAGTGGAACACTCGGTGCCCGAACCATGGTACGGGAACCCTAATGCCGAGAGCTGCTTGGTGCTCGAGGGAAAAAATCTAGAAGTATGTCTCATATCGCCACAAGTATAACAAACCCTCGTCTGCTGAGACTGCTGACCCTGGCGGCCTGAATGACCACTCTAAAAACTCTAGAGAGTCGGTGCACTAATAAGAGCTGGTGGTGAACTATGGGACTGCTGATCAGAATACTTCATATGTGAACCACGGCCACCTGAAGAACCATGAGACGTCTGAAGTGCTGAATGATACGACCTTGGAGGATGGCCCCTACCAACAGAATCCCTGCCTCCAGATGAGGAACCACTGAACTTTCCTGAATGATGGGGCCTCTTATCATACCCCTGACCAGCCCCTTGTGAGAGAACCATCTCAACTCTCATGGCTACATTGGTCGCATCCTGAAAAGAAATCTAGCTCTTAGTCTCCTTTTCCATGTGCAATCGAATCGGCTGAGTGAGTCCCTCAATGAACTTCCTCACCCTCTCACTCTCGGTGTGGGAAGTATGATAAGAGTATGATGGGCCAAAGCAATTAATCTGGTCTCGTACTGCGTGACGGTCATAGAACCCTGCTGGAGATGCTCAAACTGCCTCCGATAGTCCTCCATCTGAGTGATAGGAAGCAACTTCTCCGAAATAGCTGAGAGAACTGATCCCAAGTCAAAGCTGGTGACCAGCTGGTCTAGCCAAACAATAATCTCCCCACCAAGTCTCGACGGATCCAGACAAATGAAAAGTAGCAAAGTTAACCCTTTTGGTCTCCACTATCCCTATATTTTGTACCACCAAAAGTAGTAGTGGAGAGCTTGATGAAACCTGTCTAACCTCCACAAAGCCTCTATAGATGTAGCTGATCCATCACCAGTCTGCGTTGCTTCTAGGATGAAGAAGTGGTACGTGACCTCACCATTCATGAAGGACAAGTGTAGAGGTTTCAATTTAGCAGCGAGTAAACAAAATCACATAACAGAGAAGAATAGAAGTGAAATTGTTCCTAACTCTATAGCCTATAGGGGATAAATATAGACGTTTGCGTATCAATCCCTCACACTCTACTAAGCTTGTCCATGAATGGTGAGACCTAAGCAACCTAGAGCTCTGATACCAAATTGTCACGATCCGGATTTCCCACCCTCGGGAGTCGTGATGGCGTCTACTCTTGAAAGCTAGGAAAGCTGAGTGTTATATATCTTATTACCTTTTTTCTTAACCTTTTTGCAATTTTAAATTAATATGCGATTAACAGCGGAATAATAACATTAATAAAAGAAATCGGAAGATGAAATCCGATAACTTATCCAAATAAAAATACAAAACATATCTCTACCCAGAACTAGCGTCACAATATTCATGGACCATCTACGAATACTATAACAATTGTCTGGAAAGAAAGATACAATCTGTCTCTGAGGTAAATGAAAATAAAATATAAAAGATAGATGGGAACGCCAAGTCCTGCAGACATCTGTAGGACTACCTCAGGTCTCCGCTGGGCCGAAGGAAGCAACCACTCTAAGGTCCGTATGCTCCAATACCGGGATCTGCACAAAAGAGTGCAGAGTGTAGTATCAGCACAACCGACACAATCTGCTGGTAAGTGTTGAGCCTAACCTCGGCGAAGTAGTGACGAGGCTAGGACAATACTACCAAATAAACCTGTGTAAATAAAGCATATACGGCAAGTAATAATAATGGGAACTAGCTGTTTAAGATGGGAAGGGGTATATGCTGTGGGGAATATCAAGTACCAACAGTAACTTAGGAGAAAAGCATAAATAACATATTAAAGTGTGCATCAGTAACAATAAGGAAACAGTAACAAATTAATATCCACTTTTACTCACTATTTTTGCGGCGCGCAACCCGATACAAATCATATATCACTGTTGCGACGTGCAACCCAACCCAAATGATGTATCACTGTTGAAGCGTGCAACCCAATCCAAATCATAAGCACAACCCGCTCCAAATCATATATCACTGTTGCGGCATGCAACCCGACCCCTCATGTTCTCCCTTATTACTCCATGTTACGTCGTGCAACCCGATCCCATATAACATTATTGCGGCGTGCAACCCGATCCAACAGAATATTATTACGGCGTGCAACCCAATCCCAATATATAAATCAACACCAATGACAAAGAATCACGGCAAGGAAACAACAATATCCCGATAAGGGAATCATTAATAAGAATAAACACACCCCGGTAAGGGAGTCAACTATAACCAATCTTGTTCCAACATTTAACTTCACAAATGAAATCTCAACTAGAACTAATACTCTACCATAATCAGATACCACGAGAATAATCATAATTCTTGTCCGACACGGAGAATCAACAACTTAGGTATTTGTAGTACTTATTAAGAAACACAATGATTACAATTTAAGACTCACGGGTATGCTTGATAACAACGTATAGATACTCGCCACCACACTTATATGTCGTACACTATACTAGAACTTAGCAAATATAGCACAATAACTATTCCATCAAGCTAAGGTTATACCAAACACTTATCTCGAACTTGCACGGCCAACACAAGCGTCAAACACCGCTTTTCCATTAGAATTTGCCTTCAAATTACTTGTATCTAGTCCAAATTAATTTAACAACATCAGTAAATGCTAAATAATTCGTACCCAATGCTTAATTACATATTATCTATCATTTTCCCCAAAAAGTCAAAAATCGACCCCGGGCCCGCTTGGTTGAAACTCGAGGTTCGTACCAAAACCCGATCACCCATTCACCCATGAGCCCAATATGCAATTAGTTTCAAAATCCGATACCAAAATGAGGTCTAAATTAAAATTATTCAAAAAGCCCTAACTCTACCCAAATCCCCAATTTCTACCATAAAACCCTAGTTTTTTTGGATGAAGATTGATGAAATGCAATGGGAAATCGAAAGAAAAAGGTTTAGAATCATATACCAATTCTTTAGCGATGAACTTGTCTCTTGAAAATTGCCTCACTGCTCTCTAGTTTTCAAAATAGGAAGTAAATGGGTTCTACCCATTTTTGCTACTATTTTAAAAATGACTGGGCAGGCTTTCATCGCGTTCGCAATGGGTCAGGCCTAGATGGCCATCGCGTTTATGTTGAAAGGCTCGCGTTCGCGGAGCTTTAGCTCCTCAAGCCTTCACGTTCACAGTTAAGTGGCCCCATTCATGTAGAATAATTTGAAATCCCTTCCACAGGCCCACTAACCCTATGCGTTCGCGTGAGCCTGAATGCGTTTGCGAAGGGTAAGCCCCCTCCCCCGCTTTGCATTCGCGTCCTGAGCTTCACGTTCACGAAGAACAACTGACACCTGGGGCACTTTTCCTTATGCGTTCACGAGTGAAGCCACACGAACGCGAAGAAGAAAATCACTGAGCACCTGAGACAGCAAAACCTGCAACTTTTCTAAGTGTAAAAAAATCCCGAAATATATCTGAAACTCACCCGAGCCCTCGGGGCTCCATCCCAAACATCTATACTAACTCAACAACATCTTATGGGCTTACTCATGCGATCAAGTCGCCAAATGAACACCTTTAACAACGAATTTAGCATCAAAATTAAAGAAAAAATCAAGAACTTTTAAGATCAAATTTTAATAATTGATGGTCTGATTTATGTCATAACAAGTCCGTTTCTCATCAAATTTTACATGCTCAACCTAAATACCATATAAGACCTGTACCAGGCTCCGAAACCAAGATATGGACCCGATACCATCAATTTCAATTACATTCAAATTTCCAAAAACTCTTAAAATTTCAGCTAAATAATATTTTTTTAAAATTTATTTCTCGGGCTTGGGACCTCGGAATTCAATTTCGGACATACATCCATGTCCCATATTTTCCTATGGACCCTCAGGGACCGTCAAATCATGGGTCTATGTCTGTTTATTTAAAATATTGGCCGAAATCAACTTAAATTAAATTTTAAAGGCCAAATTAGCATTTTCATCAAATTTCCACATAAAAGCATTTCGGATATACGCCCGGACCACACACGCAAATTGAGGTGAGATAAAAGGAGGTTTCTAAGACCTAGGAACACCAAATTTACTTGTAAATCAGGTGATGACCTTTTGGGTCATCACAATTTTGTAATTATTTTTTCTACTAATTGGGTCATAAATCATTTGTTTGGGCTGGGAATTAAATTTCGTAATTACTTGGTCGACTGACTCGGTCTTGGGCCAATGGGGTGAGTTTGAATGGATTTGGGGGAAATTGTTTGGGATGGGAATTAAATTGGCCCAAATTTCCTTTTCTCTTCATTTTAAGACTTAATTAAAACCCAAAATTAATTCCTAGAGTTGAATTATCTACTAAAAAGACTTAATTAAACCTAAAATGGTAATCATCACAAGCAATTAACAGAAAAACTATTCGTAAATCAACATTAAATGCGAATTAACTATTTTTGTGATTTTTATTATATTTTGTAAATTACTAATTAATTCCAAAATATGTAAAATTAAACCCTAAAATGCAATGCATATATTTTTTGTATTTTTATATGAATTAAAAATGCATAAACAAATGCAAACAATTATCAAAAATGAAAAATAATTAAAACAATGGAAAGAAATTATTTGTTTGAAATTATGGGAGTAATTCGTATAGGGAAAAATCACGTGCTCACAGCTGCTCCTCTTTGCTCGAAAACACGAAGAGTTTTTGTGCAAAGATAAGTGAGCGGATACGAGCAATTTTTGCCCGTTTGAATACTCCGTGTGAATCATTTTTGAAAAGTTTGACTGCACCCTGCTTCTGAGGTTGCCTACATATCCTTGGCTAAAAAGGAATCAGGTCAGTGTAGTTTGGGAAGGTCTGGTAGCTGGGAATACCATGAAGCTGTGGTTTCACTGTTGCAACTGTTGCTGCTACTGCTTACTGAAACCCCCTTATTACACCGTGTCGAAATAAAAAGAAGCTAGACTAAGCTATGATCTATGACTTACAAAAGTCCTATCTATGTCTTCAAACTTGCTCTCATAGTTCTTCTTGCCTTGTGAACTTGTATTCTTCCGATGGAATCCTTTTATTGTTGCCTTGAAATGTGATCGGAGATATTATGCCCTTTCTCTGAGTGATGCTTGACCGATAAGACTTGAAATGTATGCCTCTATTCTCCAGGCGGGCTCCTGACTGCTGAAAATTGAAATGTATGCCTATGTTCTCCAAGCAGGCTCCTGATTACTAAAACTTGAAATAAATGCCTCTGTTCTCCAGGCGGGCTCCTGACTGCCGGGTTCCTGACTGTTAAAACTTGAAATAAATGCCTATGTTCTCCAGGCGGGCTCCTGATTGCTGAAAATTGAAATAAATGCCTCTGTTCTCCAGGCGGGCTCCTGATTACTAAAACTTTAAATAAATGCCTTTGTTCTCCAGCGGGCTCCTGATTGCTGAAACTTGAAATAAATGCCTCTATTCTCCAAGCGGGTTCCTGATTGCTGAAACTTGAAATAAATGCCTATGTTCTCCAGGCGGGCTCCTGATTGCTAAAACGTGAAATAAATGACTCTGTTCTCCAGGCGGGCTCCTGATTGCTAGAACTTGAAATAAATGCCTCTGTTCTCCAGGCAGGCTCCTGATTGCTAAAACATGAAATAAATGCCTCTATTCTCCAGGCGGGCTCCTGATTGCTGAAACTTGAAATAAATGCCTCTGCTCTCTGGGCATGCTCCTGATTGCTGAAATTTGAAATAAATGCCTCTATTCTCCAGGCAGACTCCTGATTGCTGAAACTTGAAATAAATGCCTCTGTTCTCCAGGCAGGCTCCTAATTGTTAAAACTTCAAATAAATGCCAATGTTCTCCAGGCAGGCTCCTGATTGCTAAAACTTGAAATAAATGCCTCTGTTCTCCATGATGGCTCCTGATTGCTAAAACTTGAAATAAATGCCTCTGTTCTCCATACGGGCTCCTGATTGCTAAAACTTGAAATAAATGCCTCAATTCTCCATGCAGGGTCCTGATTACTAAAACTTGAAATAAATGCATTTGTTCTCCAGGCGGGCTCCTGATTGCTAAAACTTGAAATGTATTCTCTCGTTCTCCAGGCGGGCTCCTGATTGCTGGAAAATTGAAATAAATGCCTCTATTCTCCAGGCGGGCTCCTGATAGCTAAAACTTGAAATGAATGCCTCTGTTCTCCAGGCGGGGTCCTTACTGCTAAAACTTGAAATAAATGCCTCTGTTCGCCTGGCGGGCTCCTGATTGCTAAAACTTGAAATAAATTCCTCTGTTCTCCAGGCGGGCTCCTGATTGCTAAAACTTAAAATGTATTCCCTCGTTCTCCAGGTAGGATCCTGATTGCTAATACTTGAAATAAATGCCTCTGCTCTCCAGTGGGTCTCCTGACTGCTAAATCTTGAAATAAATGCCTCTGTTCTCTA
>MU739994.1:17366-28682 GCA_026770625.1 Nicotiana glauca
CCCCCCCAAACTACGCCATTTTTGGGCATCATCAATCCAAGCTGTCCATTCATCTTGATCAAATGGCCCAAATTGGTTCACAATAATACATAAAAATGTTCGAAAATCCACATAAACCCTAAAACAAAACTCATCCTCCTCGTACCCTCCCTCGTCTCCAGCCGCCGCCACCGTCACCTCACCATATCTCTGCCATCGACCGTTGTCCGCCGCCGGCGACGGCAAAGCCCCAAACGACCCCAAAACTTCACCACAAGCTCCCCGTTGCCTCCTCTTTCCAACCCTCAAAACCATTTCCCCCAATTCATCATCGATTTTCTCGAATTTTAGATCGAAAATCCGGCCAAAATGCAAACTCATCCAAATTCGACCAAACTTACACCCCTGAATCTCCTTAACTCCCTCAGCCCAAATATGCAACTATTTCCCTTCGAATATCACCGGAAGACTTCGAATATTAAATCAAAATTTGACCGGAAAACCCTAAAATGCTAAAATTGGAGATTCTTCGATTTTGGGTTATAATAACCCTTAATCATGTGTTTTCTCATGAAAACACATGATTAAGGACAGTTGTAAACCAAAAATGCCAAAGAAATTCATCAAGTCGAGGGCAGTCTGGTGAGTTCAGTGTCCTTTTCTTTATTCAACTCTTTTTATTTTGTTTTGATTGTTAGATTCTAGTTTAAT
The DNA here is from genome assembly GCA_026770625.1 of Nicotiana glauca. Classification (NCBI taxonomy): domain Eukaryota; kingdom Viridiplantae; phylum Streptophyta; class Magnoliopsida; order Solanales; family Solanaceae; genus Nicotiana; species Nicotiana glauca. Next base: position 18,057 of record MU739994.1, read on the forward strand.
TTCTGTTTTTAATTTTTGTCAATTCTGTTTGACCGTTTGAGTCTGGCTCGTTTTAATTTTTGGTTTTTAGTTTGATTATTAGATTAGGATTTGTTCTGTTTTGATTCAATACTGGTCTCGTTCGTGAATTTGTTCTAGTTTAGTTTAATTCTGTTTTAAGCATTAATTCAATCTTCTGCTTGGATAGTTTAACTGAATTTGTTTGATATTGATTAGTCTTAATTTGGTAATTCAGCATGGCTTTTAATTAGTTTAATTTAGTGATTGTTAGTCAGAAATCTCTTCGGTTCAGCAATTAGTCTTATTTAGTTTAAGCTAGTTTAGGTGATTGGTTATAGCTGATAGAGTTTAACTAGTATTAGTAATTTCAGGGGGTCTTCAGGGGTATTTTGGGCTTTAAAAATGGCCCAGTTTGTAATGTTAGTAATTTTAGAATTCAAATAAGGGTAGTATAGGTATTTCCTAGGTAGGAAAACCAAGCTAGAACACCTTAGATCCTCCTATAAGGGGTCTGGGTGTAAGTTTTAGCATTCTAAAAGCAGTAACTTGAGAAACAAGTAAAAACTTTAGGATTAATATGCAATTTCTGAAAATAAAAGNTATTTTTACAAGTTTTAGAAGTCTAAAAATTCCCAAATCCCTTCCAGCTTTAAATTCCCCCTAAAAATCCCCTTCCTCAAGTCTGAAATTAAAATTTGAACCTCAACACTCAAGAGGTTCAAATCTGTAATCATATAGATGTAGAAACCTTCATTTTTAGATCTAAATTTCCAGAAAAACCAAAAAAAAAAAAAACTAACAAAACTCCAAAAACCCCAAAAATACTGTTTTATTGAAATACTTAGGTTAATTTCAAGTTATAGTGGTGAATTTGCATCTTTAGCTTGGGGCTTGATTGCTGAAGTAATCTGAGTATTCCTGGCTCAATTTCAACTAAATTCGAGTGAAAACCAGTGGTTTTTGTGTCATTTCTGTTGCTGTATCCATCCCTGGGTGTTGTGGCTTGATTTGAGTTGAAAACTAGCTTTGTGCGAGCTGTTTACTGCTGATCGCGCTGCTGTATATTGCTGTTGCATAGCTAACTTCGATTTTTCTCTTCATTTTGTTCAAACTCCAGGTACACACTTGGATCTGCCTTGATGTAGCCTTCAAGTTTGAAATAGAATGAATTTGCTTCCCTGATGCTTGCTTGTTGGATTACTTCTGTCAACAGCTAGATAGATATTGATTGTTGCATGTGTTTGTCTAATGTAGGTTATTTTTGGTCTGTACTAGCGTAAACAATGGACTGTGAATTTATATACTTTCATTAGGATTGTTTTTATTGGACTAATTGGCTGAGATTTGGACTATAGACCTCTGTGCTACTCATTTCATTTGTATTTGGTAATTAGACCCTATGCATTAATCGTTAGGTCTACTATCTTATTTCAAATGTAATTGAAGCTACTAGTTTCTAGTGTGAATGATACAATGGAAAGGTGTAATAACTGGTGTAATTCAGTCACATTATAAATGTTAGCAGTCTAAGGGTGTAGTCATTTCCAGTGATTTATCTCCAAGTTTGATTCACAAAAAAAAAAAGGCTTCTGAACGTGTATTGAATAAAATTTTGTAGTTATCAGTACACATTTGAATTCAGGTCAGCTTGTTTTAATTTGAGTAAATATGAAACTATTCATTTGTTCATGAATTGACTGGGCCAGTCTTGACTTGGGTCCAAAGATTCAATCTAATATTGGGTCTGATGGCCCTTGTTTGATAAGAGCTAGCCTAATTTTGCTATGCAAGGCCCACGTTTGGGCAGTTTTGCTTTTAAGAGCATAACTGAATTTGCTTAGGGCCAAGTCAAGGCCTAATATAATGCTGAAGTTTCAAATTACAAATCTGGGCCTAGCGTCTTAATAAGGAGCCCAAGCTTGGCCCAGTTTTCATGTAAGCGGTATTTCCCTCTTCCTGGGCCAAACCTGTAAGTCCCAAGAATTGTTATAAGTCAAAAACCCAAAATTATATTAGGAACACGGGGAATTAATTTGCAATATAAATTTAGGTTTTCGAGTTAGGTAGCAGATTCAAACTAAAAGGGTCCTCCCTTTTGTTTGAATTCGGACTTGAACTTGATGCCCGAATTTATAAATGCAAACTAATTGGGCCCTTTTAGAGAAAAAAAATAAATAGAAAATCTTAGTTCGCTTTAGATTGGCTTTTAATTAAAAATGAGATGAACCTCGCCAAACAAAACCCATAACTTGCGGGGCCCTCATTAAATGCTTAAAATAATTAGAATTCGGAGCGTGCCGTTTAGCGAACTTCATGGCCCTCCGCAAAGATAATAACCTATTAGTCACTTTAGGCGCGCTTTTAATAATTTTACCTCCTTAAATACGGGTGTGCATTTCATGCAACCCAAATCCAAATCCAAAAACGTTGAATAAAGATGTGTCGAGGATCCGGGTGCATTTCATGTGACGTGATCCAAAAACACGTTTTTTAAACGACGTTCACTTTCTTAAAAGATTTTTAACTAAGAGCGGTAAACAATTTTTAAATTTCACTATAGGATAACATGTATAAAAATTAGATTTTAGCCATTTATAATAATTTAAGCGACCATGCTAGAACCATGGGATGCGGGGGTGCCTAACACCTTCCCTCGGATCAACAGAATTCCTTACACAGAATTTCTAGTTCGCAGACTCCAATTGGGAAGTCGACAATTTTCCTCGATTTGGGATTTAAATTAAAACAGTGACTTGGGACACCAAAAGCCAATCCTATCCCAAGTGGCGACTCTAAAAAATAAATAAATAATCCCATTTCGAATAATGTCACTTTAAATGGAAAAACTCCCTTATACATTATCCTTCGGGATAAGTGTGTAAAAAAGGAGGTGTGACAGCTCTGACGACTCTGCTGGGGACACGAACCCAGAATTTTGATTCAGGGTTCAAGAATTCGAGCTTAGTATAATTATTATATTTGCTTTGTCTGATTTTCCTACCTATTTCATGCTAAATGTGCTAAATATTTTACCACTTTGATATTATCTGAATTGTATATATAAACTTGTTATGAAATTCTTCTCTTGTCATCTCTGGGGATGTGCTTACTGGTTGAGAGTCCCTATTCTGTTAGTGTCATACCTTATAATAAGAAAGAGGCCGGACAAGTTACTAACCGGATGGCCTTTTGGTTCCCGGTACGTAGCTCCCTCCTCGACTCGAGTTGTCCGCTCGGGTACACAGTCTAGAACATATACCTAGGTTTTGAACCTAGAATAACTCGACCTCATGCCGGATCCCTAATAGGACGTTTGTTTGCATCATGTGCATTTGACTTAGGGGATTCAACACAGGGGTTGGGTCTGTCTAGGACAAGTGACCCGAAAGGAATTAACCATCCTGATGCATCTTTCGTGCTACTTGCGCATTTATTTGCTCGGCGGTGCATGTTGACCGGTTTGTGCATAATGAGTAAAAACTATGAAAAATATCAGTGTTAGGATTAAGTGAGGATAATCATTTGTTTGAAAAAGACCCAATACCCAAATAGTACCGAAATGCTGCTAGTTTTTCGAAAAATGAAAAGAAAAAAAAAAGGGAAAATATTTGAAAAAAAAAACAGAAAGACAATTGTTGGTCAAAGTAGTTTTGATTTTGGCAAATCTGCCCGAACTACGCCGGTTTGATTCTCATCGGATGTGAGATACATAGTCAACCCTCATCGGGTCCAACCACTCCTTTTGCAAAAATAGCCAAAAATAACAAAACTTTAATTTTTATCCAATAAGTAGGGTGATGCCCTTCTTGTTTAAAAATAAGCCGAATGCCCCCAAAAGGGCGCCGGAAGGCTGTTTTTACAAGAACAACCACCCCGAGTCATTTTTAAACGGTTTGCGGGCACGGTCTTCAAATCTCCCTTTTGGAAGTGCTGAAAAGGCCATATCCGCAAAATCGGCCACTTGTTTTAAATTAGAAATCTGAACAAAGTAGTGTCATTTTTTAGGTCAAAACAAGTGATTAAATCACCTTAATAAATGTTCAGGATGAGCACGATTCAAAATGAGCCTTTCTCAATCATGAATAAAATTCCTCTGGAGTTGCGTCTATAGTGGAACGATCTGGGCAAAGAAGGACAGAGCGAGGTCAACAAATATTTGAAAGGGCTTACCGGTTTATTGGAGATTGCGCCTTGGGGAGACATCATCAGAGCTTTGGTCACGTGTTGGGACCCGTCACACAATGTGTTCCATTTCTCGAACTTTGAGCTCAATCCGACCCTAGAGGAAATAGCTGGGTACGTCGGAAATGCCGAGGTTCCTTTAAGGCACAAGTACTTGGTTGCCCCGAGAACCGTAGCTATACACAGATTCTTAGACTCGCTGAAGATAATCAAGATGGTTCACAACACGGATTTGGCAAATGGCTTGTGTACCCCACACTTCATATACCACAGATATGGCCACATAAGAGGGTTCAATAACCCGGAAAGCAAGATATGTAGCAAAGAAAACTGGAAAAAATGGAAGGAACATAGACGTTTGGCTTTTATGGTGGTCTTTTTGGGGCTTTTGGTTTTCCCAAGGAAGGATGGTAACATTGACATAAAAATCGCTGGGGTCGTTAGCACTTTAATGACTCAAGCCAAAAGCACTCTTGCGCCTATGATATTAGCCGAAATCTTCCGTGCCCTTACAGCCTGCAAAGTCGGAGGAGACTTCTTCGAGGGGTGCAATCTACTATTGCAAATGTGGATGACCGAACACCTGTGTCATCATCCTTAGTTCTTGAGTTATGGGTCTATAGAGAAAACCTGTAGAGAGGAGTTTTATACGAGGATTAAGGGGGTCAATTTGCCTGAAGGATTCACGGGCTGGACAACATACTTTCGGTCCTTCACTGCTAGTCAAATAGAGTGGACGTTTGGATGGTTGCCTGTTGATGAAATCACCTGGCTGGACCATGTGGGTTTCATAAAGCATTTGCCTCATAGCTCCACATATATCTTCTATTTCCTCAGTCGTGAAGACCTTGTCGTATTTTTCTTCACCATACTTAGGCTTGACAAAGGTCTCATACAGATGTGGCAATGGTTGTGGCAGGACCCATCCTTCCTTCTTTCTTTATTCGGCCCATGTTTCATCATCTGGGGTAGGGTGGAAACCTATCCCGAAATACTTTTCTGTTGTGGGTAGAGTTACTGGCTCAGATATTCCTTGCAAAGATTTTCCCAACCCTTTTCCTGGTTTGAAACAGTGTCTAATCATTTCTTTGGCCACCATGATTGAAGCATTAGGCAGGAAAGGCTGGGGGCACGGATTTCCCTCCTCGTATTGGTCAGCTACCACAACTTCAAAGGCTTGATAGATAATATGCTCACTTCCTTCCCTCGCCTCTAAGCATGGGATAGATGGGTCACGATATATGGATTTCTCATCTTCCCCATGGACCACGATCTCTTGATCTTCATACTCAAATTTCATCATCTGGTGGAGGGTAGAGTGCACAGCTCCTGCAGCATGGATCCAAGGCCTTCCCAGAAGAAAATAGTACGACGTATCCATGTCCAACACTTGGAAAGTTACCTCGAAATCCACCGGGCCTATGGTCAATATTAAATCAATTTCATCGATGGTATCCCTCTTGATGCCATCAAACGCTCTCACACAAACATTGTTGGGATGAATCCTCCCTGTCCCAATTTCCATTCTTTGCAACGTGGAGAGTGGACAGATGTCAACCCCCGAGCCTCCATCCATCATGACCCGCTTAACGTATTAACCCTCACATTTGACAGTCAGGTGCAAGGCTTTATTGTGAGCAGCTCCCTCTGGGGGCAAATCATTTTTGCTTAAAGAGAGTTCATTGACGGTGAAAAATCTTTCCGCCATTCTTTCAAGTTGTTCAACTGATGTTTCAATTGGCACATATGCTTCGTTCAAAGTTTTCATAAGGATCTTCTAGTGTTCGGCGGATTTGGTCACCAATGAAAATAGTGACACTTTCTCAGGACACCTTCTCAACTGCTCCACGGTTTCATAATCGGGCATTTTCATCTTCTGAAAGAAGGCCTCTGCTTTTTCGGCGCTTACCGGCTTCTTAGATGGATAGCGCTTTCTTGTGGCGCTTGGGACCTCATGTACATTTGAATATTTTTCAGCAGGGACTGTTCCTGGGAGTTCCCCCGAAATTTCCTTGCCTTTGTATGTAACCACTGTTTGTTGGTAGTTCCATGGCACTGTAGAGGGGTCGGTCATTGGCTTCTGTGGCACGCGTCCAATAACCACTGGCTCGTTTAGCCTAGATGGCTTAATTGTCCCCCGTACCACATAGGCCGTTTTCGGCACATACATCTGTGTGCCCTTCTTTATTTCAAACTTCCTTGGAGTGCTCACAACTAGTGGTTTCTCTTACCGACCTCGCGGAACATACATAACCACGTGTTTAGGAGGTACTGGCTCTGCTTTTGTCTCAGTTTTCCTTTCAAGCTCAGTTTTGACAGCTTTATTCTTCTTCTCCTCTTTTTCCTGCTTCGGGGCTGCCCTGGGCTTCCTTTCGGCATCGGCAATAGCAATTATGGCTTTCAGGGCCGGATCAAATTCCTGGTCTTCACATATCATACAGATTACCGGCCCATTATTGTGAGCGGGCAAAAGGTTATTGGTAATATTCGGGGCCTCTTCATCCCTCAACACTATTTTTCCTTGTTCGATCAAATCTTCCACAGCTTTTTTCAATGTCCAGCAGTTGTCAGTACTCTTCCCTTCAGCTCCTGAATGATAGGCACAATGGATACCCCGTTGATAGGCTAGAGATTCTGGGTTCGGCCTGTTTTGGGGGATAGGCTGTAATAGGTTCATCTGGACGAGCTTCGGGAACAAACTGGAGTAGGGTTCACCAATTGGTGTAAAATTTGATCGTCTAGGTAGTTCCCGACCGCGGAAATTATTTTGTGGTGGTCGGGGATTATATTGGTTTTGGAAGGAGGTTGGTTTCTTTGGAATGGAGGTGGGTTTCGATTAGATTGTGGTTGCGGTCAGCCGAAAGGTTGAGCATTCATTACCGCATAAGGTGGGGGAGCATAAGTCATGTCCGTGTGAGGGTAGTAGTGCTGAGGGGTTATTTCAGAGAACATCGGTCTAGGAGCCCAGTATCTTCATCCTTCCGATGTTGCCATCACGGTTTCTTCTTTCTTCTTGCCTTTGGCCATTCCTCCAGACCCACCTTGGATGGCTTGGGAGGTTGCTCTTATGGCCGACTGGCTCAAGATTCTTCCCGCTTTTAGCCCATTTTTCACCATCTCTCCAATCTTTATTGCCTCTGCGAAAGGCTTACCCATGGCGGACATCATATTTTGAAAATAATCTGCTTCCTGGGCCTGCAGGAAAACAGTGACCATCTCCACCTTATCCATTGGAGGCTTCACCCTTGACGCCTGTTCGTGCCACTTAATTGCATACTCGCGAAAACTTTCTGAAGGCTTTTTCTTTAGATTTGCCAGGGAGTTCCTGTCTGGCGCAATGTCTATGTTGTACTGAAACTGTCGAACAAAATCTCTGGAAAGGTCGTCCCAAATGTGCCATCGAGATATGTCTTGATCCATGTACCATTCCGACGCTATGCCCACTAAGCTTTCTCCGAAGTAAGCCATTAACAACTCTTCTTTTCTGCCGGCCCTGCGCAACTGGTTACAATGCTTTTTGAGGTGAGCAATGGGATCGCCATGCCCATCATACTTTTCGAACTTTGGCGTTTTGAATCCCATGGGAAAGTGCACGTGAGGGAACATGCACAGATCATTGTAAGAAACACTCTTCTGCCCGCTTAAAGCCTGTATATTTTTCAGGCTCTGCTCTAAACTCCTCATTCTCTTTGTCATTTCATCCTATTATGGGGCTTTAGGGGTTTTGTCCTGCCCCGGTGTAAGCTCATATGATGGCTGGGAGTAGGTATATTAAGGATAATGAGGAGGGTCAGCCTGAAAAATGGGATTCTGGAATATGAAGACCGAGGGGTCAAAAGCATGCTTCAGTAGCGATGGTTGGGTTGTTGCAGAGGATGGTAGAGCTGTAAAAATGTTGGGAGCAATTCCAAATGGGAACACCTGGGGGTGAGCCTCAGAGGGTGTTCCGAAGAAGTTATCAGTCATAGTAGGTTTCCCTAGAGGAATATTTGGGCGGCTGATGGGGACAGTAGTAACCCCTCCAGATCTAGGGAATAACTCCGGGAATCCCGGGATAATGCTTGGGGGTTCCTTTCTGTTGTTCCAAGCATCCCACATTTCCATTAATCGCAAGTGCAGTATCCGATTTTCTTCAGCTGTATAGGATTCAGAGGTCGGGATCCCAGAGATTAGGCTGTCTTCAGGTATGGGGATTGCAGGCAGGGTCATTTCAGATGACATTTCTGTATTTCCTTTTGATCTGGTGAAATATCGATGTGAGGCCAGCTTACCACAAACCAACCATCATTTCTAAAAATCAGCTGGAATGACAGAAACAACTGCTAGTGTGAAATAAATAACAGATAGGTAACTGTACATTAGAGTGTGATGCACCTATACAGTTAAATGAATATCTACATGTTTGCTTCGGTTACATGCGTCATCCCGGCTTTTTCTCTTATTCTTTTTCTTTTCTTTTCTTTTTGTTTTGTTTTCTCTCATTTTCTTTTCCCTCTTTTTCATTTTCTGCTTTTCCTTTTGGCCATGGGTTTTTTTCTCTCTCTTTTGTGTTTCTTCTTTCTCTTGTTTTCCCTTCATTTACTTCCCTTGTTACGGTCGAATCCTATGTAGATTGCCTACGTATCATGACCCTACATGAATCAGACCAAGCATAGTTCGTGAAAATAAATGCAAAAATAGAAGCAAATATGTTTTTTTTTGAATTTTCAATTTTACTGATAGCAAACACTTTGATTACAAGGACTCAAGACTGACGCATTAACACAACTAACATACTCTAAATAACAAGAAGAGCTACAAACTCCACCAGCAATTGTGCTACTTCAAAACAAAAATGCAGACTGACTCGAAAAGAAAATACAGACTTAGACAACTGACAGACTCTAGCAAAAGGAAATACAGACTCAAATGACAATCATGAATACATTAAAGCTCCTGGTGCCCGCGGGACATCGTTCGGTCTCGCCGCGGGCCTATATGCAAGTTCCCCTTGAAGTCTGTCCAGGTCACTCATTATCTGCTTCACAAATATCATCACCGATGCAAAGAAGGTAGTATGAGTCATGTTATCGCACATTTGGCATTTCTTGGTAATGTAGTGAGCAATAGCCAGGATTCTCTCTCTGATTATGCCCTTTTCCTGAAGCAACCACCCTATCTATTGGGTCCTGACCTCCAAAGTCTGCTGATTTTGTTCCTGGAGTTGTTGCAAGTCCATTTCTAGTTGTGCCAATGCCGTGTAGCAATGCTCTCTTTCAACCTTGAATTCCTCTACCTGTTTGATCATCTTGTTTTCTGTGATAATGACCCTTTTCTTCAATCCCCTGACCTTATTATCGTATTCTTCTCTCAACTGCTTAACCATGTGGGCTCGTTCTTCCGCATTTTTAGCCAATTGTCTTCGAACCGCGGCTAATTCCTTTTCTGCTTTGTTGAGGTCAAAACTGTAGTCATTCACTTTTTGCCTTAGATTTTCTATGAGCTTTGCATCTTTGGTACTCCTAACAGGATTTTCAGCTGCTATCTTCATCTTTTGGATTTGGGCTCATAAGGCTTCATTCTCTTTGGCCAATTTCTTTTTCTTACCCTCGTGAGCCGCAGCTTGCATGCATTTTCCAAACTGAAGGTCTCAAATTTTCTTTTCCAATTCTCCTATTTTCGTCCTGTATTCATTTTCTTTAACTAACCAAGCCCACTGTTATTGCGATGATTCAGCAAACTCCTACAGGTGAGACCTTTTGGCCGGCCTTTCGAATGCAACTTCCCTTCTATACCAGGCATGATAATCAGGTGACACTTCTCCTTTAGCTCGATCCCTGACACAGGTATTCGCCGCTAAATATTGACATTCGCTCCAAACTTGGAGGACCATTGCTTCAGGAAACTGGCCATCAGGACCAATCTCAAACACTTGGAGACTAAGATAGCTGTCTTTTGGTACTATTTGGCATCTCCCGAGTTGCCTTAAAACCCGATACGGGGCATAAGGCTGAATGCTCTTAAGACCCATCAAGAGGAAATGTGGCCTTGCTGCTGGCATATATGCCTCCGAATAACCTAAAATTTTGCATACACATCCCAAATCACCAAACGAAGCTACTGTAACTCTCGGAATTCCATTCTGACCCTTAGATCAAATTCTCGCCAATCAACCGGAATTCGCCAAAATACTAACTTTGTCAAGTCAAGCCTAATTCTACATCGGACCTCCAAAATCACTCCCGATCACACTCCTAGGTCAAAAATCATCCCCCGAAGCTAACCAAATCATTAAAATCCACATCCGAGCCTCCTAGCATATAAGTCAAAGTTCGATTGACTTTTCCAAAATAAGCCTTCCTTAAAGAGACTAAGTGTCTGTTTTCCTTCTAAAACCAATCAAAATCAACTCGTTCACACCCAACACTGATAATGAAGCATAAAGGAGCAGAAAATGGTTGAAAC
>MU739999.1:0-24096 GCA_026770625.1 Nicotiana glauca
GGGACCGCCCGAGCCCGGGACCGCCAGGCCCGGGACCGCCAGGCCCGGCCTGTTTGGCCCATTTAGGCCCGGGACCGCCAAAAATACAGCCTTATCTTGGATGGCCCCTCTCCTTCCTTAACACGAGGAAATTCACCTGTCAGATGAGCGACACAGGTTGGAGCCTCAGTCTGAGGAGCGGCCTCCGCAGGTATAATCACAACTGTAGACTCCACTGAAGCAGCCCTAGATGAAGATCGAGCAGTGGAAACTGCAGCAGGGTGAGCAGACGATGCAGACTGACGAAAAACTAATAGAGGAGCCCTAGCTCTCCGCGCTCTCCCTGACATCTATAAACAGCACATAAGAAACCAAGTAAAATGAGAGAAAAAATAGCAAAAAGAATCGACATCTCACCTGTAAGGGGCCTGCGTCCATTTTTTTCATAACAAGCTGACCATGTGCGAACCCCCACCGTATAAGGAAGGATAGCAATCACCAACTCACGGATACCTTCGACAGATAGAGGGGGCAGTTTCGCAACTGCAAAAATATAATAGGGTTTAGTACTACAGCGAAAAGAGGTCGGGAATCTCTCCGACTAAAAACATATAAACTTACGCGCAAAGTTCCACTTCTCAGGAACCCCATAGGATCCGCCACAAGGTGCTCGGTCCGCACATAGAAGTAATTCTCGTAGAAGTGATGGTTAGCCTGCCATCCATCTTCACCATGAGGCTCTTCGACCCCCGATGGCGTATGTGAATCATCGTGCCGTGAATGAGCTGAGGGGCGAAGATATTGAGCATGTGCTCCAAAGTAATCTCATGGCCAGCGAGCTATGCAAACTTGAGTAACATAAGGAACAGCTTATACAGGTACGACGAAAGTTGAGCGGGGCATACCCCGTAAAAGCGGCAGAAATCTACTACCAGGAGAGGGAGAGAAAGCGTGTATCCAGTAAGAAAAGGCAGGCGCAGAACACGCAGTACCTGGGGCGATCAAAATGGACAATGTCGTCCCCTACCACTGACCGCATTTTAGTGTAGCGCAGAATTCCCCACCTAGCTTTAATTCTGCAATCTCCTCGTCTTTTATAACAATGGGAACGGGTTTCGGCTCCTCCCCAGTAGGATTGTGGAAATCGGTCCATGATTTCCCAAGGTAAGGCAAGATCTCAGCTACCGATGGGACCTCCTTATCCTCTACCAGTTCTACTCCTCTGGTGGCCGGAACATCATTCTCAAGCGTCGGAATTGTGACATGAAGGTCAGCATGAGAAGAATCACCAGCCATTGTGTCAATTTGGTAAAGAAAAGGAAGGATGGAAGTTTTCATTTAACTGGGGACAAGTAAAAATTTGAAGTATCAAGAAGAAAGTATATTCACAAAGTTCTTTCAAGCAAAGGGCAAGGAAGTGTGTCAATCGAATGATGTGTTCCTTCTATTTATAAGAGACATAAATCCCCCAAGAACGAAACCCAAGATTCGCCAATTGAATTTGACAGGGCACGAAACGTTTCAATTCCCTGGGAACATGGGTCATAATGGAGGAAACCACGAACAACGTTTCAATACAAACAAGTTTTGGTTTCGAAAAAGCCGCAATGGTCCAAAGATATCGAAAGAGTGTCATCACCTCATTCGAGTCTAAGGATCATACCCAAGGGGTAGGTATTTAGATTTCTCTCAGATATGTAATAATCATAATCCGCCTGCTTGGCCCGACATGGGACGACCCTGGCAGATGGAAGGACTAAATGTATTGGTCAAAATCTGACCGCTACGGTCAATATGACTGACATCCCATCCCATACTCACAATACCCATTGAGTCAGAAGACACAACGTCTAGGGGACAACAAAGGCAGACGTAACATGAAAGAGCATCAGACCAAAGTACATAGAAAATACTCCATAACTATATATAGGGGTAAAACCTTCTGTAAAGAATGCGGCTCCTCTCTTCTCTCTCTCTCTCTCTCTCTCTCTCTCTCTCTCTCTCTCTTTCTCTCTTTCTTCTCATTTGTGATATTCATAAGAGAAGGAAGAACAAAGTAATCTCCAAGGGAATATGTAAAATGGTCTCCTCCGTTGATCAATGGGAGCCATAGTGTAAAATATCAATAAGATTGGTTACCTCTATCTCATCTTATGCATTATTTTTCCGATTCTTTTACAAATCTGGAGTTTATTTTGTTTAACTAAGATTTACCCCTTCATTCTCTTTAATTTATTTATTTAAAAAGGTTCCAATATCTTTTGAGTCAAACAGTAGCCATTGGTATAGATCATCTTCCTCAACTTAAATGTATCGAGAATAAATTTATTTGGTTTAAGATTTTGACATCCTAATGAAAAATTAATGATATCAATATGGTTTTCAAATAGCTATACTGAAATTTAAAAAAATGACAATATTTTTATTTTTCAGAATAAACAAATATTTTAGAACAAAATTTTATTTAAGTGTCAGGTGGAAAAGAAAGGAAAAAATATGAATTCGCAAGTACTATGGCACGACCAAAAATCCATTTAGTCGCGATAACACCTAACTCAACATGCTAGGTAAGCCTAATGATAGACATAACTATTGGGTTTTGTTATTATTTGTTATTAATAACAAAAGAGGTGTGAATGAAAAATGGTGGGAAAAGAAATGGAGGGAAGTGAAATTTTGAATTAGTTCACTTTGCTAATGCACTTTGTCCCTCCTTGGTAGATGGAAAGAAAATCTTTGTGTATATATAGAGAAGATCATCTTTTAGCTCTTAAAGAGCTAAGAAAAAGGCAAGCCTCGCGCCGTCGTCGTCGCTCGGCTCGGCTTCGGCTTCCGTTAAAGATTGATTGATTAATCTTTTTGGATAAAATTCTTATCAATTAATTAATTAAATCAAACCTATTCCAACAGCTATGGCTGTTTTGAAAAGTTGCAAATCTTTTCAGAAACAATACCAAATTGGCTATAAATATTCCTTCAAATCCCAGAATATTTACTTACGAATTTTTCTGATTATCTTCTTCTTCTTTTGCACAAAAATTTCAGTGTGTTTTACAGCCTTTGAGTGGTTCGTTGTTCATCGGCTTTTTTGGTACCAACACTCCGGTGAGTTAAATCATTCTATCCTAGGAGGATATATTCCAGAACCTCGGGTACTTGAAGGGAATAATTTTCTTAAGGACACACTCTGTATTCAGTGGGTTCGATTTATTTCTATAATTTTTTTTAGAATTTATTTTGATGTTCTAGTTCTACTAACTTTCTGTTTTTTTATTTTCAGAAAGTTTATTATTTTATAAATTTTACAACAATATAGATATTGATAACAATTTTAAGGAAATTATTTTATTATATTCTTTATTTTGTTTATGGAGATTAAAACCTTTGTGGTTTTCTACTCCGTTTGAATTTTACTATTCTGATTTGAAGATATAAAAACTTCATCAAAATATTGAAATTCAGAAAATGATTTGAAGAACATAAAAGCTTCATCGTTTTCTATGTAACAGTAAATAAAAAATTCAATTTTTACGTATTATTTACTTATTATAGTATTGTTTACTATTCTGCTTTTTGCCACTAACTAAACTCTTATGTTGTTGACAGTGAGAAATGAAAATTAATAACGGAAATTCTTCTGCGATTGTTGCTGCAACGACGATAGTCTAGTCAAGCAGCACTGTTGTTCCTCCAACCGAGAAACCAAGGAAATTTTCTGGAGCTAACTTCAAAGGATGGAAGCAAAGGGTATTTTTCTGTCTTACCACACTTGGTATGCAAAAATTCACTAGTGTAGAGCTTCTAATGCCTGTTGCGGACATGCTGGACAATGAGAAGTTCATAATTGTTGAGGTGTAGAAGTAGGCTGATTTTCTTTGCAAAGGTTATATCTTAAGCGATTTAGAAAATGACTTGTACAATGTGTACAATGCAATGAATACTTCAAAATAATTATGGGACGCATTTGAGAAGAAGTACAACTCGGAAGATGCATGCTTGAAAAAGTTCGTGGTTGTCAAGTTTCTAGACTATAAAATGATAGACAGCAAAACTGTGGGAACCCAAGTTCAGGAGCTTCAACTTATTTTTCACGACCTTATTGCTGAAGGCATGTCGTGAACGAAGCATTTTAAGTGGCTACAATGATTGAAAAATTGCCTCCTTCGTGGAGATATTTCAAGAACTATCTTAAGCACAAGCGTAAAGAAATAAAGTTGGAAGATCTTGTGATACATCTAAAGATTGAGGAAGATAACAAAATAGCCAAGAAGAAGTCTCGTGAAAATTCAACGATCACGGGAGCTAATATTGTTGAGGAGACTGCTCCAAAAAGTAATAATAGGAAGAGGTCTTCTGGACAGAATAAGGAGTAGAGCAAAAAAGAAATTCAAGGGCAACTGCTATAATTGTGGAAGAGTTTGTCATAAAGCCCTAATTGTCGTCTCCCGAAAAAGGATAAGAAGAAGGGACAAGCCAACATAGTGGAGAAGATGATGACATTGATGATCTTTGTGCAATAATTTCGGAATGTGGCCTAATTAGAAATCCGAAGGAGTGGTGGATTGACTTTAGAGCCACTCGATATGTTTGTTCTGTCAAAGAAGCATTTGCGACTTACTCTACTGCTGGTCCCAAAGAAGAGATTTTCATGGTAAATAATGCAACAGCCAGGACTAAAGGTTATGGGAAGATATTTCTGAAGATGACTTCTGGCAAGGTGTTAACGCTCAACAACGTTCTTCATGTTCCTACTATTAGGAAGAATTTAGTTTCTACTTCTTTACTTGTAAAGAATGGATTCAAATATGTATTTGTTTATGATAAAGTTGTTGTAAGCAAGAATGAAATGTATGTTGAAAAAGGTTACCTCACATAGGGCCTTTTCAAACTCATTGTAATTTTGTTTTGGTTACAAGAAGTGCTTCTTTGCTTGCTTGCAGCACCTCGACTCGAGTTTCCGCTGTAGGATTGAGTGAGGTAACGAGAGCTGAAGCCAAGGTTCCTTGCTACGCTCCATAGATGTTCGTACAATTCTTGTGGATTTTGGGTGTGTTTGAATTCAGCCTCTCGTTAGGTCTTCACTGAAGGATTGTCCACCTTCTCAAGCCTCTCTACCATACCCTTAGAAAGTGACAACGGTTGACTTCCATTACTAAATGGAAGAACTTTTGATAGTACGAATAAAATTTCAACTTCTTCTTATTTATTAGAGTCAAATGATTTATGGCATATTCGTTTCGGATATGTCAATTATAAAACCTTGCGAAAATTAATTAATTTACAAGTAATGCCTAAATTCAAGTGTAATAAATTGAAATGTCAAATATATGTTGAATCTAAGTTTGTAAAACATCCTTATAATTATGTTGAAAGGAATTCAAATTTTTTAGACTTAATTCATACTGACATTTGCGATATGAAGTCGATGCCATCTCGAGGTGGGAAAAATATTTTATTACTTTTATTGACGATTGCACTCGATATTGTTATGTGTATTTTCTTAATAGTAAGGGTGAAGCAATTGAAGCATTTAAGCAATACAAGAATGAATTACAAAATCAATTTAATAAAAAGATCAAAATAATCAAAAATGATATAGGTGGAGAATATGAATCTCCGTTTGCAGAAATATGTTCGGAATATGGAATTATCCTTCAAACTAATGCACATTAGACACCTCAATCCAACGGAATTGCTGAAAGGAAAAATCGGACATTAAAGAAAATAATGAATTCTTTATTAATAAGTTCTGGATTACAGCAGAGTTTGTGGGGGGAAGCTATCCTTACAACTAACTGAATACTCAACAGAGTACCCCATAGCAAAACACAATCTATTGTTGATACCCAATTTTTCCCTATATATTTTTATATATAAAATGCTTTCAAAATAACATTAATATGCATATATAAGCATGCCCAAGTGTTTTGTCATTTTTCCTAATTTTTAAAGATTTTTAAAATCAATGTATTATCCATTTTAACAGTACAAAAATCAATAATTATTCCAAAAATCACCCATTTTGATGAAAAATTTATTTTATTCCCCATATTTATACAAAATATAGTTAAGGTAATTTTTGCATATTTTTTACGAATTTATTGGGTATTAAAAGACTAAATTGCATATAATTATAATTTTAGCCTACTTTAAGATTAAATAGCATTTGACAATTATAAAATTGTTCCAGTATTTTAAGTTAATATTTATATATTATTTACTAATTTAGTACTTTTAATTTAATTTAAAAATCACTTTTACTATAAAATAAAAAAGGAAAACTGGCTCTTTAACATTTAACCCCATTTCGTTGCAATTACAGCCTATTTACATTTCAATTTTAGCCCTCAAATTGATCTATCATCTCAATTTCAAATGAATCGGACCCAAATCCTAAATTTACCCGCCCACGACCCAATTAAAAAACCCGCCCAGCTCCCCTTTTGATCCAGGCCGTTGATCATTTTGATCAACGGCCATAATTTCCCCTTTCGTTTTTAATTTCCCAAACACCCCTAACCGTAATCACTTTCACCTAATCAGTCGCCTTTGAATCCCTTCGTCTCTCAAACTCTCTCGAAGGTTCTTCGGAACCCTAGTCATCTTCTACCCTTTTCAACCTCACTTTCACCTGAATCCATGGCTTCTCCGGTCATGGATGGCATGTACTCACCCCCCTCCACCATTATACCATGGGTGTTTGAAGTTTGGAGGTCTGACCTTGATGGTTTTCTTTCAGATCTTCTCAGATCTATGGTTATATGGCCTCTCCGGCCTTGCTCCGGCATATCTAAAGCATTAGGAGCCTGATTCTAACTCATCCGACTCAAGATCGGACTTTCTTCCAAGCCTTTCACATTTCTAGGGTTTCTCCGAAACCCTAAGCTATTCGAGGTTTTTCTCTATTTATTTTCTTAGATCTATGCTATATATGTGTTTTACTGGACTTTTTAAAGTGTTTTCTCCAAACTTTTCTTCAAAATTGCTTCTCTTCGATTTAGGGTTTCAAAACATCTTTCTGATTCTTCCTTTTTCTTTTCTTTATGTGTGTTTGCCTATACTATGTTTTACCATGCATGTGTTGTTCTTCTGATTTTCTTTCTACTATACATGACTCTTCCGTACTTTGTATTCTACTGTGTCTCTAGATTAGGCTCGCATGTTAATCTTTGTTATGTTTTCCTACATGTTCGTTGCTATATTTTTCAGTATTCTTCTACTGTATGTGTTTCCTACTGAGTTCTTAAATTTTGTTTGATTTACTGGACTTCGTTCGAGTTCTTGCCAAACATGTTTCATCTACTATTTCTTAAGTTTATGTCACCCTTTTTCTCATCTGAACTTACTTAAGTTCCCAGCTTCTCTTAAAACATGTTCTTTATGCTTTTAAATCAACCTTTTCACTCTGTTGCTTCAAACCTGCAGTTGTATCTGTGTGTTTCCTCATGAGGCTCTGAAACAGACCTCTGAGTCTGTTTCAATAGCTTGCCTTCTCATCTCTGTATCTGATTCGAGTTGAAACCCTAGGATTTGGGGTTTTTTGGCAAGTTTAATTTTGTGTTTGTACTAGGGTTCTACTTTGGAACCTTGGACTCTTAGACTCATTATGATTCTATGAACCGAACTTGAACCTCTTTTGTTATGACTCTTTCTATGGCTAGTCTTTTCTAATTAACATGGCAACTCTTTCTTGTTTGACATGCCTGTGTGCTTTATATATGAGACATTCTTCTTTCAAAAGTTTTCACCAACTCATGATTGGATTCAAAATCTTTTTAGGTTTGATTGATTTTTATTAATTTTCCTTAAGTAAAACCCTTTCCTCACTTTTCCTAATTTGGTTCATTCGAACAAAGCCTGCAATTTTGATTTTGTACTGGCTGTTTGATTGATTCCCTTTCCTTATTCTCACAAACCGTGTACCACCGGACTTTTGCCTTAAACAAACTTCTATGTATTTACCGTTCTTGTGCTACTTTGAATTTTTTTTATCAAAGTCTTTCCTTAGTTGTCTTTTACCCATTTAAAATCAAAATTAAAGGGAGACCTGATGTAATTGATTGCAAAACTATTTTCTTACATTTTCTTACTTATTTTCTGCACTATAAAGGGGAATGACCCTTCTGCACTTTTACTTCCAATTCAATACTCTTTAAGACACCTTGAGTTCAACACTTACACTTTCAATTACTTACACTCTCACATTCTCATCTGAGTTTCTTCTGCCTGTTTGCTTGCAATTTGGGCTTTACTACTGCTTTTTCTCTTCTTATTTCCTAAAACTAGTATGTTCTAATTTTGTTTTCAGCCTTATCCCTATGTGTTTACTTTATAGTTTCAAAACTTTCCAACTTTGCTGTTTATGTTCAGTATTGAATATGATATTCTCTTTGCATCTGTTATTGTTGTGAATTCCCCCATACCCTTACTCCTGCTATGTGCTTGAGTTAAGGTTTAGGCATGACAGTATCCAAATTGCTGATCATGTCTGGACCTGATCCTTAATGGATCCTAATTCCCAAACAATATGGCTAACAAGCTGGTTAGGTGTGTGCCAGCACTCCTAATTGCTGGATATGACCACCAGCCTGTCATGACCTTCCCCAAAATCCCCTCTATTGCACTTACACTCATTTCTAGTTTCTAAGTTCTGCCCCCTCCTATGAGCCTTGCTTTGGGACCTTGATTTCCCTCTGAACTTGGACATTTGAGGGCTGTCCCTTCCACACTGCACTTTAATTCAATTCTACAATATATTTGGGTGTAAGCACTGCCCGGAGTTCACGAAGCTCCTGGGAACTCTAACACACCCAAAAAATGAGAAAGGCTTTGGAAATTGGATCTTTAAAGTTGGTTTATTTTATGTTTCGGACCTGGAGTCTGAATTAGGCTCTCCTTGGTTGTACTTTAATTTCTTATGTTTTTTACTTTTCTAGTTCATTCTGGTTTGTAATAATTTATAATTAACTTATGGGGTTTTTAGTGAAAAGGGAGGGTCACTCACGTATGCATGCGGGTAGACATCATGTTCTTTGTTATTTATTCCTGCAATCACATCATGCTTTTCACTTATGCATTTCATATGGAAATTTTGCCTATAGTTCTGCACTTCCGCATACGTAGAAATCATGCCTACAGGTTTCTGCACTTCTGCATACGTAGAAATCATGCCTACAGGTTTTTGCACTTCTGTATATATAGAAATCATGTCCTTAAGGTTCTGCATTCACATAGATATCATGCCCTCAGGTTTCTGCACTTATGCATATATAGATACCATGTCTTTAAGGTTCTGCACTTATGCATATATAGATACCATGTCTTTAAGGTTCCGTACTCATATAGATACCATGACTGTAGACTTCTGCACTCTTGCATCATATAGATAACCTGTCAATAGAATCTTTTAATTTCTGCATAAACATCTATCACTAGGAAAACAATTTATAGATTTAAATAACAAATTGCCTTTCTAGATACCATGCCTATAGGACTCCTGCATTTCTATAAAAAAATTTAAAACAATAACACTTAGAAAGCATGCCTATAGGAGTAACCAACTAAGCTGAATCTGAATCGCCTATTCCGTCTAAGTCTAAAATCAGTAAATATCTGGCCTCAATACCTGCAGAGCTGTTGTTTTCTATAATCAGCAAGCCTTCTTTAAAATCAGTGTACTCCTACATTACTAGATATCATGCCTATATCTTTCACCTAGGCAAGCCATTAGGTAATTAATTAACTGCACCAGTCTTTGGTAATTACAACCAGCAGGCAGGCCTAATTCGAACGTTTTATATGAAAATATGTCATAGATCAGCCTGCCTAAACATTTTAAGTGTAACTAAGACCTAATCAGTATCTGAAAGACATGCCAAAACTATATGTTTCTCTTTGTTTTAAGGAGGTTTGCTTGAGCCTTATTTGTTTATGTGCTTTCCTATACTTGTTGTATATATATTAACTGTCGCCTTAGACTTTTATCCTTTTAAACTCTAAAAGCCAATTCTCCCTCCCCTTTAGGACTAGTAGTCCCTAATACCTCCGGGGCTGGTAGGATTGGGACGGGTAATAGCATGCAATAAGTAACGAGACCGTTCCGCAATTTAATACCTTAACGAGGTGGGTAAGGGAAGACATGGATATGATGACCACGCGATAACACCACGTGTATAAATGTTTATCTGGTACTGTGTAGGGTGATCTATGTTATTTATAAACCTAGGACCCCCCTTCCCTTTACTTGTTTACTTTTTTCGAAATTTTAAAAGCTGTTTAATTTTCAGTTTCTTTAACTTTTTCTTTTACTTCAATTACTCGCACCAATTGTGTAAAAAACATCTCTTTTATTTGTTTAAATTTCAGCACTATTTTTCTTTCCAAAACTTCCGTTTCTTTCACCTCTTTTCCGATTACTTACAGCAATCATGTGCGAACCCCTTCCCCTTTACTCGTGTGTTTTTTTTAGAATTCTAAAAACTGCTTTCTTCCAAATTTCAGCATTCTTTAACTTCTTGTACTTCATTTGTTTGCAACCATTATGTGAAAGCTATCTAGTATTTACAATGCTTGCTTGTTTACTTGTTGTTTGTATTTAAAGTCACAATTGTAGCATGGCCAGGAACCACACTAGTGGATCTTGAGGGGTGCCTAACACCTTCCCCTCGAGATAATTTCAAGCCCTTACCCAATCTCTGGTTTTCTAAATTAAAATTCATTCTTAGTGTCCTAATGCACTTAATCATTAGGTGGCGATTCTTCAATTCAAAAAACCCAATTCCCAAGAGGGAATGAGTTGTCCTCCCAAAATGTCATAAACCCGATTTCGCGAGGAAAAGGGGGCATCGATAGCATGGCGACTTTACTGGGGATTCCTTTTAGGATTTTACCATTTCATGTTATTTGTTACTTTCCTGCTTCTTATTGCATTTATTTAATGTCTTTATCTCTTCTTCTACTACGAAAGTGACTTGGCTCTTCGTTTCTTTTATTTATTTTAATGCTTTCCTTTACCGCCTTCCTTCAACACTGTTGTAAATTATGAGAAATTGTTGTAATTATTACTTTATAAACGTGTAAATACATGACAACTTGCAACTTGTTTAATTCTTGTAACTGTATATTCAACATCATATTCCGCTCGTGCCAAACTGAATACCATAGCAACTGATGATAGGCTATAATTACGTATTTTAGTCGCTTATTACACTCAAGTTTACTGCACTTTAATTGAGTTTGAGCTTTAATCGCTAGTATTTTGCACTAATTGTGTATTTTATGTCTTGTAGGGGCTCTTCCGAGATATATAGATGGTATGGAATGAATTCAAGTTATTTGGAGCTTTGAAGTCTGAGTAAAAGCCCAAAGAATTAAGCCGGGATCGTATTCGGGGATCAATGGATGATAAACAATAAAACGAAGACTCGAGCAGGCATATTGCGCACTGTCTAGTAAAATAGACAACGTTTTTCTCAGAACTTTATTTGGGCCACAATATATGGTTGGAAGCTAACTCAAAGGAATACAACTTTCATATTTTACTTTGTTCCAAATTTCAAATGGATCAGGGTGAAAAACACAGTCGAAACTGTGACCGCGGAGCTGAGGCAGGATGAGGCAGTGTCTTTCGCTGTTCACCGCGATCCTGACCGCGGCCGCGGCAGTCCATACGTGAAATATTATTCTTTTTCGCGTAAGAGAAGGTATAATTATTTGGGCCCGACCCTACTTGGTATACATACATGGAAAAATGGTATTTTTGGAGAGTTGGACATATTTTTGACACATATTTGATCTAAGGAGGCAGAGACACAATAAGAGCAAGGCGGGGAATTCTTCAACATGTTTTTTTTCCTTCCTCTTCCTATTTTTCATTGTTGGTTATGACTTTTTGTATTGTAGTTTTACATACTATTATGAATAGCTAATTTGTTATCTAAGGTTTTGGATGAAACCCGTTGGAGATGAATTGGTTGTTATATTAATATAGTTTTGAGTTGGTTGTTAATCTCTGTTTGTTCAACTACATTTTGATTTTAGTTAATTGAAAGGATCCTCAATTAGTCGTTCCTATTTATTATGTATCTGCTTGAGAGAGAGTGCATATTTAGGTAGTTGTTTGAACAACATAACTCTCATAGTATAGGCGAGAGTCATAACCGAGGGTTTAGAGGTTGGATTAGAGATAGCGATACCTTGAGTGCGATCTAAGTGAACTGTAATGCGAATTGAGCTAGCGTAGTTTGAGAGAGTGTGTCTAGTAAATTATCATAATTGCTTGAGAGAGATTTATGATAGTTGGAGAGTTCATGATTTATAGAGGCAACTAAGTCAAATCTATAAGAAACATACAACTAAGGAAATCAACAACGGGGCAAACCATTACCTTAGACCTTTATTCCAATTGTTTACAATTCAAGCATAGTTAAGTTTCAGCTGTTTATTTATTTTCAATTTTGTCTTCTTGGTAATATTAAACAGATACAGTGAAGCCTTAGTTCTCTGTGGGATTCGACTCCGGACTTTTAGACCAGATTATATTTGCAGCGAATACTTATCATTTTTAGGACTAGAGTTGGGCGTGATCAAATTTTGGCGCTGTTGTCAGGGAACTAACGGTGTAGTTGTAGCTGTATATATTGATAGGTTATGAATTTGAACTTTTATTTTGTTTTCTTTTGTTTTTTTTTTGTTTTTTTTATAACTACCGATTTGAGAAACATGACATCTTGGAATTATGAAAATTTAGGTGTAGATAATTTTACTATTGATCTCCATACATATTGTGAAGGAAACCACCCGTGGCAAAATTTTCAAAACGTTCCTAAGAGCGAGTTATGTGCACCAACTCAATCTTATTTGTGGAATGTGTGTGATGTATGTGGTGGTAAAAATGGTCACCTTCATGGTTGTGCTTATATTTATTATTTCCCCCCAACCCCTTACTATGATGGTCCTACCTTTTCTTGTGACATTAATAGGAACAAAGAACCAGGGAATGCGGACTTGAAGGAGATCAAGGATATGCTAAAGTGCCTTCTGGAACAAAACAATAAGAAATAATTTCACATAGAAAGGCAAGAGGCAACTATTCGCAAGTTGGAGGCTCAATTGAGTCAAGTGGTTGGAGATTTTAATGCTCAACAAGGCAAAATTGAGGATAGTGGCCAAGAAGAGCATGAATTTGAGGTGTTAATTGGGGAGGCCAGAGTAGAACATCAACAACCTAGCCAACCACAATTTGAGGTTGTCAAGTTGAAGAAGTGAGACTAGAACCAGCCAAGGACTTTGAGGATATAAATTTTGTTGACTCTAGTATTAGTGATGTTGAGGATGTTGAAAGTCCTGAAGTTCATGTGTTTGAGTGCATTGGGCCACACTCCAAGCATTTTTCCACATTGTGTTTGGATAATGATATAGAAATAGAGTCATCCGAACCAATTGAAGAGTCAAGGAATGAGGAACATAGTACATATATTCTGGAATTCTTCTTGCCAGAAAGTCAGGATTACATACCTCATACAAAGGCCAAGGAGTGCAAAATATTACATTATTTCCTCGGGCCAGTTAAATTCATTCCACCGCCCCAAGAGCATAATCATAAGCTTGAAGCAAAACTTGGGGTTCAATTCATAAGCTCGAGGTAGAGGCAAAAAGTGATTCGCGTTGTGCCGCGACGTTAAATCAAGCGCTTGTTGGGAGGCAACCCAGCTTTATTGGTTTTTTTATTATTATATTATTTTTGAGGTGTCGAATTTTGATTTTCTAGGAGCATGGAAAGGAAAGCGATTGGAAGGATGCAACATCAAACCAAATGGTTGGAACTAAGTGTGAGGTACCCGCACGAAGGACCAAGCTTGGGAGAAGTCTGAGTACCCCATGAGCTATTAGTGTTTCGGCCTTTGGCCTACCAGGGAGTCTCTTTTACCCTTTTATTCGTTATGGTGTGCGTTGGGGACAATGCACAATTTTAAGTGTGGAGTGAGGAGATTGTCTAGGTGACTTTCTATGATATTTTAGTTGTTTTAGTTTAATTGAATAATTTTTTCTAAATAGAAAAGATTGTACTTTTCCCGATGATGGATCTATTAGACAATTCTCTTGAGGGAAGTAAGTCTAAAGAAAATATCAAAAAGATTTTTTATTTTGTTTTAGGTAGTGTAGTAACTCCCCCTTGGTTTTTCTTTAGGCCACGGTTCTTTTCCAAGGGTTTTATTTGAACCGGGTGTAGTTAGTTTTTTTTTTGGGAGTAAGAGCCATTGTGTTGTGCTTTGAATTGAAGCAATATCTCTTGACTTGGTTATGCCTTGAGAATAGTGAGTACTTTGGTTGTGACGCTTATGCTCAATTTTTTACTCTTGTAGAAGTACCTTAAATTGTATTATCTTAACTGTGCTTAACTGCTTTGACTAGAGTGTCTATGAATCCAATCCTGAGTGAGTTATGTTCCATGTGTGTTTAAGGTTTTGCGTTATTCAGTGCATTATATTTGATGCCTAGAACTTGCCCTGTGTGTTTGCAAAGCGAAATAGTAGTTTTGTTCAATATTGAAATTGATATAGGCATTTCTTTATTGAGCCGTATATGTATATTTTACCCACTTAATTGTTATGTATCACAGTTACCCCCTTTGAGCCTGTAATCTTGTTTCTTTGGCAATCATATTACAAGCCTTGCCCATTTGTTTGAATTAACCATCTATTTGATCCATTATAACCTTTCGTGAGCACTTGAATTGTTATGAACTTTGTAAAAGCTAAAGTGTAGGGTGGTTGGTTTGGCTTTTGAGTTGAACTAATTGAATAAGGAGAAAGGTGCACTGTTTTGAAAAAGGAAGAGCCACTTGAATTGAAAAAAAAATAGTTTGATTGTTGTGGAAAAAAAAAATTCCTTGATAAGTGGTGGTTCTTAATGTAAGTGTGCTTAAAGAAGAATGGGGTAATTTACATTGATGTGAAGGTGGAGTTTTGGTTTGACATAAGTATGGGGTTTAAATGTTAAAATGTATGTATTAAAGTGCTTAGGGAGGTGTAGTCACTCTTATATCTAAATGTATCCTACCCGTCCCGTAGGCTACATTACAACCAAATAAAGTCCTAATTGATCCAAAATTGAATGAGCTCGATTAGTGGAGTAGTACACTACGGGCAAGCTTATGGTGCACCTTTTGTGGCATATGAATGTTATTTCTGAGAGTGAGTGAATTCTTTCTATCTTGAGTTCCTAAGTGTTCTTAAATTTTATTGTGTGGAACTACTCTCTTGTGTTGTGTGAGGGCACTTGATTAATGAAGGAAAGGTAATATCAGTGACCTCTATGTTAGAGTAAGTAGGAGAGTTGTGAATAATGCGTGGTACTTGTGAGTCAAATCTTGAGGTGAAGATGTTACGCTTTTGTGCTTAGTCTATTTGAAATATTCTTGGTGTGATGAGTTAAGAGAATTGCTTAAAAGGGTCGTGTCTATATAAAGTGTAGTTTGATTGCTCGAGGAAGATCAATGGTTTAAGTGTGGGGTGTTGATGATAGGCTATAATTACGTATTTTAGTTGCTTATTACACTCGAGTTTACTGCACTTTAATTGAGTTTGATCTTTAATCGCTAGTATTTTGCTCTAATTGTATATTTTATGTCTTGTAGGGGCGATTCCGAGCTATATAGATGCCATGGAATGAATTCAAGTGATTTAGAGCTTTTAAGTCTGAGTAAAAGCCCAAGGAATTAAGCCGGGATCGTATTCGGGGATCAATGGATGATAAAACAACAAAACGAAGACTCGAGTAGGCATATTGTGCACTGTCTAGTAAAATAGACATAACTTTTTTCTCAGAACTACATTTGGGCTTCACAATATATGGTTGGAAATCTAATTCAAAGGGCTACAACTTTTATGTTTTATGTTTTTCCAAATTTAAAACGGAACATGGTGAAACACGCGGTCGAAACTGCGATCGTGGAGCTGAGGCGGGATGAGGCAGTGTCTTCCCGGTTCACCACGATCCTAACCGCGGCCGCGGCAGTCCAGACGTGAAATATTGTCCTTTTTCACGTATGAGAAGGTATAATTGTTTGGGCCCGACCCTACTTGGTATATATAGATGGAAAAATGGTATTTTTGGAGGGTTGGACATATTTTTGACACATATTTGACCTAAGGGGCAAGAGACACAATAAGAGCAAGGCGGGGAATTCTTCAACAAGTTTTTTTCCTTCCTCTTCCAATTTTTCATTGTTGGTTATGACTTTTAGTATTGTAGTTTTACATACTATTATGAATAGCTAATTTGTTATCTAAGGTTTTGGATGAAACCCCTTAGAGATGAATTGGTTGTTATATTAATATAGTTTTGAGTTGGTTGTTAATCTATATTTGTTCAAATACGTTTTGATTTTGGTTAATTGAAAGGATCCTCAATTAGCCGTTCCTATTTATTATGTATCCGCTTGAGAGAGAGTGCATATTTAGGTAGTTGTTTGAACAACATCACTCCCGGAGTATAGGTGAGAGTCATAACCGAGGGTTTAGAGGTTGGATTAGAGATAGCGATACCTCGGGTGTGATCTAAGTGAACTGTAATGCGAATCGGCTAGCGTAGATTGAGAGAGTGCGTCTAGTAAATTATCATAATTTCTTAAGAGAGATTTATGATAGCTGGAGAGTTCATGATTGATAGAGGCAACTAAGTCAAAATTATAAGAAACATACAACTAAGGAAATCAACAACGGGGGAAACCATTACCTTAGATATTTATTCCAATTGTTTACAATTCAAGCATAGTTAGTTTTCAGTTGTTTATTTATTTTCAATCTTGTCTTCTTGGTGATATTAAATAGATACAACTAAGCCTTAGTTCTCTGTGGGATTCGACTTCGGACTTTTAGAGCGGATTATATTTGCGGCGACCGCTTATCCTTTTTAGGACTAGAGTTGGGTGTGATCAGCAATGCTTATAATGTGTGGTTGCGCCCTTCCAATATTATCACCCCCTAAATTTTTCAAAGACGTATTTGCGGTAAAACCAGTCGATCAATGGTATAGTCGACGGTTCCGTGCCTTTCCCTCTTGAGTTGTCCGCTGAAGGGTACCAGTCTAATACCCCATAGAAACCCTACTCTATTTAATTGTGCATGCATCATTGTCAAACCTAGCCAATTCAGTTATGTTGTCCGCATAATGACTCTTTAAGATAGCCTTGTCCAAAGTCCACTGGGTTTCCCTGAAACCCAAACAGATGCTACCACATTCTGTGCATTCATTTGGAGAACTAAATGCTTCTTATGCTAATTGTTGTTATTAATAGTCGAGTTTAGTGGGGGTAAGGGTCTAACACTTTTGTCTTGTAGAAAATGAGACACTAAATCCCCAGATTCGGCATGGTAACCAACATCCACCCAAGATTGCTAAGTTGGTGGAGAGATCTTCATTCTAGTGATCCGACGCCTGTCTGGAAATACCTAGGAAATCTACCTTCCCTCCTGGAGGTCCAACCCAAAAACAAAATCATAGAGGCTGCTACACTTTTCTGGGATTGCGACAGGTCTGTGTTCCATTTTTCGGACATTGAGATGACACCCCTGCTTGAGGAAATAGGAGGACTGGCTAGCATACCGTGGGAAACTCTAGGTTTGTTAATGCTGAAAAACAGCAAGGGTAGAGGTTTTCTCAAGATGATGGGTCTAAAGAAGAATCCAGACTTGACATTTTTGAACGAGTCGTACATTCCCTTTGACTACTTGTACGAGAGGTACGAGAGGTACGATCACAACAAATCTTACCATACTTATCCTGACGAGTTCGCCTTTACATCAATAGGGCATATCCATCGAAGGGACTTTGTCTTCATGTTCTGTTTCTTGGGGATGATAGTGTTTCCAATGAAGAAAGCAAGAATCCATTCCAGACTAGCTATGGTCGCCAAAACCTTAATGGAAGGAATTGACGGACAGACATTCAGTCTTGTGCCAATGATAGTTGCAGAAATATACCAAGCCCTAGAAAGATGTCAACAGGGAGCCAAATATTTCAAAGGTTGTAATCTACTACTCCAACTATGGCTAATGGAACACCTCCAAAGGGGTACCGACAGGAAATACATCGTAGAGACTGGGACGATCATATCGCCTTTCATCACCCAAAGCGAATGAATTACATGCCCAACATGTTTGCCCAACCAGAGAATGCTGGAGAATGGGTCAAACTTTTTGACAATATAACTGAGGACCGAGTGCAATGAATGTTCGAGTGGTTCCCTACTGAAGAATTCATCATCCGATCTAGGGATGCGCCATTTCTGATATTGATCGGTTTGAGAGGAACCTACTCTTATGCCCCTATCCGGGTTATGTAACAGGCTGGTAGGAAGCAGGTTATACCAAGGGTCGACAAGATGAGTCACTTCCGAGCTGACTTCCAGGATGACGATAAACCATACAGGTGACAGGCTCAACATATGTGGCATTGCAAAATTGTCTTAGGAAAAGACACCATCGAACCGGATCGCTACCATGCTGGGTGTACCCCACACTGTTTAGGCTGGCTGGAGGACAATCACAATAGTTTGGGACAGCCCGGGTCTGTTCGAGGTCACAGAATCATTGATGAAAAGGCTGAAACACAAGTAAAGTACAACCAACTACGCAAGAGGATGCAGGAATGTCACGCCCCAAACCGAGGGACATGACCGGCGCCCGACTGGGTAGCCCCAGTCAAGCGGAACTGGGTGCCTTTCCTATCTCACGCGTTACCCCGTATTTTCCTTACACATTAATCAAGGAATTAACCAGGTATAATTGAAATCACCTTTTTCAAAACATACACAACATACTTGGTTACTTATCAAAGTTAACAACTCACATCGGCCGACATACAATTTCATAAGTTCATAACCCACATTTAATGTATATGGAGCCTATAAAGATACAACAGGCTAATACAGTACTTGCCGGTAACAAGGCTCCGGCTATACCTTACACAAAAACCAAAATAATACTCCGGAATAAAGGCGACATGAGCCACACAGGGCCCCGAGAGGAAAGGGGCTCACCAATACGACTGATGGAAGATGAAAGGAAGCTACTGCCCGTGAACTGGAGTACCTGCTATAGATCCACCTACAATAATAACACGAATGTAGCACCCCCGGCAAAAGGGACGTCGGTACATTTGAATTATACTGGTATGTATGGACAAACTTTTCCCCAAGTAAACTCAAACCATACACAAGTAACGATCAGTAATAGAATCAACAACCAAATACACATTAAAGGCACAATCAAGTCAAACAAGTTTACAATCTCTCCTTTTTCCCCTTCAACATTTTCACATCAATGATTTAACAATTTTCTCATATTTCATTTCAATAGTGATTTAGATCACTTTCCACCCTTATTACCTCGGCCACCCTTATCACCACAACCCACACCTTATTACTCCGTCTTGAGGCACACAACCTGCAATGACCCGGCCGGTTGTTTTTGGAATTTACGCCCCGATCCCCCATTAACTGCTTTCCCTAGGTTCTTTTCTGCTATTTTGGTTCGCCGAGACGTTCGATATTAGGATTCGGAGTGTTTTGGAACACTTAGTCCCTAAATGAGAGCTTAAGAGTTGAAAAATGGTCCGTATTCGGAACAGTGTGAGGACGGCCTCGGAATGGGAATACGATGGTTCCATTAGCTCCGTTAGGTGATTTTGGGGTTGGGAGCGTGTTTGAAATGTTATTTGGAGGTCCGTAGCTCATTTAGGCTTGAAATGCCGAAGTTTGAATTTTTGGAGTTTCCGGTCCGATAGTGAGTTTTTGATCAGGGGGTCGGATTTGCATTTCGGAAGTTGTTGTAGCTCCGTCATATCATTTTGAATGTGCCTGCGAAATTTCAGGTCATTCGGGCGAGGTTTGGTTAGGTTTTTGATCGAAAGCGTGTTTGGTTGAAATTTGAAGTTCCTAGGCTTGAATCTTGGCTTAAATCGTGTTTCCGACGTTGTTTTGGGTGGTTTAAGGATTGTTACAAGTTTGAATGATGTTATGGGATATGTCTGTAGGTTTGATTGAGGTCCCGGGGGCCTCGGGTGTGTTTCGGATGCTCAACGGAGCAATTTGAGGTTGAAGATTGCTGCAGAAAATTGCAGGTCAGTTTTCCTTCTACGCGTTCGCGTAGAAGGCATCGCATTCGTGTATCTTTAGTCCTCCCTTTCATTGCGTTCGCATCCTCATCTAAGATTTTGCGTAGAGTATTTCTGGAAGATGTCAAATTCCTTCATCGTGTTCGCGATTGGCGACCCGCGATCGCGTAGCTTCACCTGTTTCCTTCACCGCATTCGCGTCATGGTTGTCGCATTCGCGTAGGTCACCGAACCCAGGCCTTCGCGTTTGCATCTGTCCCTTCTCGATCGTGAAGGACATTTCTGATCCCTTAATAATTCCTTCTTCGCGAACGCGTGCTGACTTCCGCGTTCGCGATGCTTTAGACCCCTGGGCAGTATTTAATATTTCAAAAGCGAGGTTTTGCCATTTTTACCAAAACCCAAGGTTTGGAGCTCGGATTTGGGAGCAATTTCAAGAGTTTTTCAAAGGCAATCTCTGGGTAACGATTCTCTACTCTCCTATAACTAAAACCCATTAATCTAATCGCAAATTCACCCTTTAATTTCGGGTTTTTGAATGGGAAGTGGGTAAACTTCTTAGACCTAACTACGGGGTTTTGATGGGGCATTTGACCTCCGATTTGGAAGATTTGTATATGGTTAGACTCGTGAGAGTACGTGGGTTCTGAAAATGTGAAAATTATTCAATTCCGAGATGTTGGGTAGAGGGGCATTTGGGTCATTTTACTATTTTTGCACCCTAGCTTTAATTTTAATAGTGGAATCAGTTGTTTACAATATTATTTACGATATGTAATTGTATTGAATAGATTTGGGCCATTTGGAGTCGGATACTCGTGGCAAAGGCATCGTTCCTTAGTTGATTTTGCACCGGTTCGAGGTAAGTGGCTTGTCTAACCTTGTGTGGGAGACTTCGTCCCTTAGGATGTGATAATTGGTAATTGAATGCCCTGTACGTGAGGTGACGAGCGCGTACTTGAGCTATTTGTTGAAACCCGAGTTTTTACTTAAAATACTTGAACTGGCTTTCCGTCCTATTTGCTTTATCCTACTTGTTATTATAACATGTGCTAGTATAGAAGAACATGTTTAATTAACCCAAATTACCTATTTGCTTAAATTGCCTTAATTGAAATTACGTGGAGCCTGTTAGGCCAAAATTATTTGTTGTCTTGTATTGTTGTACTTCAATTTTCTGAATATTTCTCTGATTTTTGGTTGCGTATTTACATTGGGACTACGGATGTGGGATTACGGGAGCTCCCCCCTTGTTTGTTTACTTTGGGACTACTGGTTAGATTCCCGGGAGATCCCCCTACACTTTTATTTTGGGACTACGGATCCCCCTGCACTTTTATTTTGGGACTACGGGACGGTATACCGGGAGATCCCCCAATACTTTTATTTTGGGACTACGGGACGGTATCCCGGGAGATCCCCTGCACACTGATGATTAGACTATGGGACGGTATCCCAGGAGATCCTTGATATTGATATGAGAGTTGGACGACGGGACAGTATCCCGAGAGATCCATTGGGCAGTTGAGGAAAGGGCTACAGGACGGTATCCTGGGAGACCCTCGTTAGCATTCTTGTTGCAATTTAGTTGTGTTTACTTTGCATTTCTGTTCTGTCTTTGTGGTATTATTATTTCATTGAGTTGTCTTATTACACTGCTGCGTTCATTAGTTTCGCCGGATTTCTACACTGTTAATATTTTGTTGCTATATTATTTTTTGCCTCAGTAGGGCCCTGACCTTTCCTCGTCACTACCCAACCGAGGTTAGGCTTGGCACTTACTGAGTACCGCTGTGGTGTACTCACGCCTCTTCTGTGCATGTTTTTCATATGAACAAGCACATTATCAGTAGCTGCAGGGAGCATTTCGGAGACTTGAGGTATATCTTTCGCGTCTGCAGATCGGAGAGTCTTCCGCTCACTCTACACTTTAGTTAGCTAGATGATATTCTGTTCTTCCTTGTTATAGAATTCCAGGATGATTAGAGCAGTGTTATGTTTCTTAGCCTGTGTTGCCTGTGGGTTTCCTGGTCTTTGGGATGGTTTTAGAATTTAAAGTATTAAAGTGTATGTGCCAGACGGCAACTGTATACATTACTCATGTTATTTAGCTTTTGATTACAAATTTCGCAAATATTGTTACTTCCGCAATGTGTTAGGCTTACCTGGTCATAAAGACTGGGTGCCGTCATGACGTGTTCACAATTGGTGAACTAGGGTCGTGACAAGTTGGTATCAGAGCTCTAGGTTCATAGGAGTCATGGGACATAGGCCGGTTTATTAGAGTCTCGCTGATCGGTACGGAGACGTCCGTATTTATCTACGAGAGGCTATGTAACTGTTTAGGAAAATCTTCATTTCTTTTGAATTCCTTGTCGTGCGATATTTTTTACACCAATTCTAAAATTCTGTCTTTTATTCTCTCACAGATGGTGAGGACACGTGCTATACGAGAGGACCAGGCACCCGTTCCCCCTGCTGCCACCGTCAGAGGCTGGGGCCGGGGTAGAGGTCGAGGACGCGCCCGAGGTGCAGCCACAGCACCCGCGCGCATTGCCGCTAAGGTACCACCAGCAGATCCAGTTGGAGCACATGCACCTGGTACACCTACTACAGCTACTACTACTCCAGCACTCCAGGAGACCCTGGCTCAGTTCATGAGCATGTACACTACTTTGGCTCAGGCGGGGTTGCTTCCCCTCGCTGCAGCCACATCTCAGGCCGGGGGAGGGGCCCAGACTCCCGCAGCCCGCACTCCTGAGCAGAGAGTGCCGATGGAGCAGGTTCCAGAGGTTATTCCTGTACCGCCTGCAGCACCAGTACAGCCCGGGGATGGGTCAGCTGTCTCAGAGGACGAGCAGCGCAGGCTAGAGAGGTTCAAGAAATATGATCCCCCAGTGTTCAGTGGCCTAGCTTCAGATGACGCCTTGGGATTCTTGGAGGAGTGTCATCGCATTCTTCGTACTATGGGCATAGTGGAGTCTAGTGGAGTTTCTTTCACCGTCTTTTAGCTTCGGGGAGCCACCTATGATTGGTGGCGTACTTATGAGTTGGACAGTCCAGTCGAGTCTACCTCACTGACTTGGACCCAGTTCTCAAACATGTTTATGAGGGAGTTTGTTCCCCAGAGCCTCAGGGATTCATGGCGTGCGGAGTTTGAGCATTTGCGTCAGGGTGCTGTGACAGTCTCAAAGTATGCCATCCATTACACCAGGTTGGCCAGACATGCAACGGCTTTGGTCGCCACAGTTCGGGAGAGAGTTCAGAGGTTTATCGAGGGTCTTATTCTGCCCATCCGGTCCAGCATGGCTCGAGAGTTAGAGATGGATATTCCTTACCAGCAGGTAGTGAGCATCGCTAGGTGGATTGAGGGTATGCTCTCCAGGGAGTGAGGGGAGGGGGAGGCCAAGAGGTCTCGAGAGTCGGGTCACTACTTTGGTGCCCGTACTTTAACAGTCGGTCATTATGGTAGGGGTTATTCTGGTCTCCTTGTTCATTCAGCCTTGCCAGCAGCCGGTAGTACTCCAGCTCTACCAGTACCTCAGGAGCCTTATTATGCGCCTCCAGTTTTTAGTGCACCTCCTGCGTAGGGTACCTCCAGAGGTCAGTCCAGCGGACTTAGCTCCAGTCAGTCAGAGCCACCACGTCCTCTCAGAGCTTGCTTCGAGTGTGGCGATACACGTTACGTGGTTAGGGACTGCCCTAGACTTGGTAGGGGTGCATCTTCACAGACTACTCAGCTACAGCATGCTTCTCAGAGTTCTCAGGCTATGGTTCCAGCTCCCAATGCTGCCCCACCTGCCCAGCCAGCCAGGGGCAGAGGCCGGGGAGATAGAGGTCGCCCTCGTGAGAGGGGTCGGTCCAGATATTATTGCATTCCTACTCGCACCGAGGCGGTTGCCTCCGATTCTATCATCACAGGTATTATTCTGGTTTGTCACAGAGAGGCACCGGTTCTATTCGATCCCGGCTCTACTTATTCATATGTGTCCTCTTATT
>MU739999.1:24387-82061 GCA_026770625.1 Nicotiana glauca
ATCTATTATTACTCGGTATGGTTGACTTTGATATCATTCTGGGCATGGACTAGTTTTCGCCCCATCATGCTATTCTTGATTGTCACGCCAAGACCGTGACGCTGGCTATGCCAGGTATTCCACGTATTGAGTGGAGTGGTACCTTAGATCATGTTCCCAACAGGGTTTTTTTGTTTCCTTAAAGCTCAACGTATGGTTGAGAAAGGGTGTGCTGCATATTTAGCTTATGTGAGAGATGTCAGTGTTGACACCCCTTCCGTTGATTCAGTTCCAGTGGTACGGGATTTCCCCGATGTGTTTTTAGCTGATCTTCTGGGCATGCCGCTCGATAGAGATATCAATTTTGGCATTGATCTGTTGTCGGGCACTCAGCCCATATCCATTCCTCCATATCGCATGGCTCCACCTGAGTTGAAGGAGTTGATGGATCAGTTGCAGGAATTGTTGGGTAAGGGTTTTATTCGACCTAGTGTTTCACCATGGGGTGCCCCTGTTTTGTTTGTGAAGAAGAAGGACAGTTCTATGCGTATGTGCATTGATTATCGCTAGTTGAACAAAGTTACAGTAAAGAACTGATATCCTTTACCTCGTATTGATGATCTGTTTGATCAGCTTCAGGGTGCACATGTGTTTTCCAAGATTGATTTGCGCTCAAGTTACCATCAATTGAAGATTCGGGAGCCAGATATCCCGAAGACTGCCTTCAGGACTTGGTATGGTCATTACGAGTTCCTTGTTATGTCTTTTGGG
Source organism: Nicotiana glauca (assembly GCA_026770625.1). Classification (NCBI taxonomy): domain Eukaryota; kingdom Viridiplantae; phylum Streptophyta; class Magnoliopsida; order Solanales; family Solanaceae; genus Nicotiana; species Nicotiana glauca. Next base: position 25,138 of record MU739999.1, read on the forward strand.
GTAACTAATGCCCCGACAGCTTTTATGTATTTGATGCATAGCGTATTCAGGCCATATCTTGACTCATTCGTGATTGTTTTTATTGATGATATTTTGGTATATTCCCAGAGTCGGGAAGATCATGAGTAGCACCTGAGGATAGTGCTTCAGACTCTGAGGGAGAAGAGATTATATGCAAAGTTCTCCAAATGTGAGTTCTGGCTGAGTTCTGTGGCATTCCTAGGCCATGTGGTGTCGAGTGAGGGCATTTGAGTGGATCCGAGGAAGGTAGAGGCAACGCAGAGTTGGCCCAGGCCCTCCTCAGCTACTGAGATTCGCAGTTTCCTTGGCTTGGCGGGGTATTACCGTCGCTTTGTAGAAGGGTTCTCATCGATCGCGGCCCCTATGACTAGATTCACCCAGAAGGGTGCCCCATTTCAGTGGATAGAGGAGTGTGAGGCGAGCTTCCAAAAGCTCAAGACAACTTTGACTTCAACCCCAATCTTGATGTTGCCTACCGGTTCGGGGTCTTATACAATTTATTATGATGCCTCACGGGTTGGACTTGGAGCGGTATTGATGCAGGTCAGTAGGGTGATTGCCTACGCATCCCGACAGTTGAAGGTGCATGAAAAGAACTATCCTGTCCACGATCTTGAGTTAGCTGCCATTGTTCACGCCTTGAAAATCTGGCGTCATTATTTGTACGGGGTGCTTTGTGAGATCTACACTGACCACTGGAGTTTGCAGCACTTGCTTAAGCAGAAGGACCTGAATATGCGTCAGAGGAGATGGTTATAGTTGTTAAAGGATTATGATATTACCATTCTTTATCACCCGGGCAAGGCCAATGTGGTTGCCGATGCCTGTGGTCGCCGGGCGGAGAGTTTGGGGAGTTTAGCATATCTACCAGCCTCAGAGAGACCTATGGCGATGGATGTTCAGGCTTTAGGAAGGCAGTTCATGAGATTGGACCTTTCAGAGCCCAGTCGGGTTCTAGCCTTTGTGGTTTCTCGGTCTTCCCTATTTGATCGCATCAGGGAGCGACAGTTTGATGACCCTCATTTGCTTGTCCTTCAGAACAGAGTTCGGCGTGGTGATGCCAGAGATGTTACCATCGGGGATGATGGAGTATTGAGGATACAAGGCCGGATTTGTGTGCCCAATGTCGATGATCTTCGAGAGTTGATTCTAGCAGAGGCCCACAGCTCGTGGCATTCCATCCATCCGGGTGCCTCGAAGATGTATCAAGACTTGAGGCAGCACTACTGGTGGAGGCAAATGAAGAAGGATATAGTTGACTACGTGTCTAGATGCCTCAACTGCCAGTAGGTGAAGTATGAGCACCAGCGTCCGGGTGGGTTGCTACAGCAGATTGAGATCCCAGAGTGGAAGTGGGAGCGTATCACCATGGACTTCGTATCTGGACTCCCACAGGCCGTGAAGAAGTTTGATTCTATTTGGTTCATTGTGGATCGGCTGACCAAGTCCGCTCATTTTATACCTGTATGTACCACTTATTCATCGGAGCGGTTGGCGGAGATCTATATCAGGGAGATCGTCCGGTTGCATGGCATTCCAGTTTCTATCATCTCAGAGAGAGGTACTCAGTTTACATCGCGGTTCTGGAGAGCCGTGCAGTAGGAGTTAGGCACTCGGGTGGAGTTGAGCACGACATTTCACCCCCAGACGGACGCACAGTCCGGGCGCACTATTCAGATTCTGGAGGATATGCTCCGTGCGTGCGTGATTGAGTTTGGAGGGTCATGGGACCATTTCCTTCCACTGGCGGAGTTTACTTATAACAACAGCTATCAGTCCAGCATTTAGATGGCGCCGTATGAGGCCTTATATGGTAGGAGGTGCAGATCTCCGGTGGGTTGATTCGAGCCTGGTGAGGCCAGGCTATTGGGCACAGAGATGGTTCAGGATGCGATGGAAAAGGTTAAAGTGATTCAGGACAGACTCCGTGTAGCCCAGTCCAGACAGAAGAGTTACGCAGATAAGAAGGTTCGTGATGTGGCATAGATGGTTGGCGAGCGGGTTCTGCTTCGGGTCTCGCCTATGAAGGGCGTCATGAGGTTTGGAAAGAAAGGAAAGCTGAGTCCGAGATTTATTGGGCCTCTTGAGATCTTGAAGCGAGTTGGGGAGGTTGCTTATGAGTTTGCCCTACCTCCCAGCCTAGATGGAGTTCATCCGGTATTTCATGTTTCGATGCTCCGGAGATATAACGGTGACCCGTCGCACGTGTTGGATTTCAGTTCAGTCCAGCTGGACAAGGATCTATCCTATGTTGAGGAGCCAGTGGCCATTTTGGATAGGCAGATTAGAAAGTTGAGGTAAAAGAACACGCTTCAGTGAAGGTCCAGTGGTGGGGTCAGCCGGCTGAGGAGGAGACTTGGGAGACCGAGCAGGATATGCGCAGCCAGTACCCTCATCTTTTTGCTACTTCAGATATGTTCTCTATGCTCGTTCGAGGACGAACGAATGTTTAAGTGTAGGAGGATGTAACAACCCGATCGGTCGTATTTGGAATTTACGCCTCGATCCCCCATTAACTGTTTTCCCCAGTTTCTTTTCTGCTATTTTGGTTTGCCGGGACGTTCGGTATTAGGATTCGGAGTGTTTTGGGACACTTAGTCCCTAAATGAGAGCTTAAGAGTTGAAAAATGGTCTGTATTCGAAACAGTGTGAAGACGGCCTCGGAATGGAAATCTGATGGTTCCGTTAGCTCCGTTAGGTTATTTCGGGGTTGGGAGCGTGTTCGGAATGTTATTTGGAGGTCCGTAGCTCATTTAGGCTTGAAATGCCGAAGTTTGAATTTTTGGAGTTTCCGGTCCAATAGTGAGTTTTTGATCTGGGGGTTGGATTTGGATTCTGGAAGTTGCTGTAGCTCCGTTATGTCATTTTGGATGTGTGTACAAAATTTTAGCTCATTCGGGCGAGGTTTGGTTAGGTTTTTGATCGAAAGCGTGTTTGGTTGAAATTTGAAGTTCCTAGGCTTTAATCTTGGCATAAATCATGTTTCCGGCATTGTTTTGGGTGGTTTAAGGATTGGTACAAGTATGAATGATGTTATGGTATATGTCTGTAGGTTTGGTTGAGGTCCCGGGGGCCTCGGGTGTGTTTCGGATGCTCAACGGAGCAATTTGAGGTTGAAGATTGCTGCAGAAAATTGCAGGTCAGTTTTCCTTCTACGCGTTCGCGTAGAAGGCATCGCGTTCGCGTAGCTTTAGTCCTCCCATTCATCGCGTTCGCATCCTCATCTACGCGTTCGCGTAGAGTCTTTCTGGAAGATGTCAAATTCCTTCATCGCGTTCACGATTGGCGACCCGCGATCACGTAGCTTCACCTATTTCCTTCACCGCGTTCGCGTCATGGTTGTCGCATTCGCGTAGGTCACTGAACCCAGGCCTTCGCATTCGCATCTGTCCCTTTGCGATCGCGAAGGGCATTTCTGATCCCTTAATAATTCCTTCTTCGCGAACACGTGCTGACTTCCGCGTTCGCGATGCTTTAGACCCCTGGGCAGTATTTAATATTTCAAAAGCGAGGTTTTGCCATTTTTACCAAAACCCAAGGTTTGGAGCTCGGATTTGGGAGAAATTTCAAGGGTTTTTCAAAGGCAATCTCTGGTAACGATTCTCTACTCTCCTATGACTAAAACCCATCAATCTAATCGCAAATTCACCCTTTAATTTCGTGTTTTTGAATGGGAAGTGGGTAAACTTCTTAGACCTAACTACGGGGTTTTGATGGGTCATTTGACCTCCGATTTGGGAGATTTTTATATAGTTAGACTCGTGAGAGTACGTGGGTTCTGAAAATGTGAAAATTATTCGATTCCGAGACGTTTGGTAGGGACGTTTTGGTCATTTAACCTATTTTCGCGCCCTATCTTTAATTTTAATAGTGGAATTAGTTGTTTACAATATTATTTATGATATGTAATTGTATTGAATAGATTTGGGTCATTTGGAGTCGGATACTCGTGGCAAAGGCATCGTTACTTAGTTGATTTTGCACCGGTTCGAGGTAAGTGGCTTGCCTAACCTTGTGTGGGGGACTTCGTCCCTTAGGATATGATAATTGGTAATTGAATGCCCTGTACGTGAGGTGATGAGTGCGTACTTGAGCTATTTGTTGAAACCCGAGTTTTTACTTAAAATACTTGAACTGACTTTCCGTCCTATTTGCTTTATCCTACTTGCTATTATAGCATGTGCTAGTATAGAAGAACATGTTTAATTAACCCAAATTGCATATTTGCTTAAATTGCCTTAATTGAAATTACGTGGAGCCTGTTAGGCCAGAATTATTTGTTGTCTTGTATTGTTGTACTTCAATTTTCGGAACATTTCTCTGATTTTTGGTTGCGTATTTACATTGGGACTACGGATGTGGGATTACGGGAGCTCCCCCCCTTGTTTGTTTACTTTGGGACTACGGGTTCGATTCCCAGGAGATCCCCCTGCACTTTTATTTTGGGACTACGGATCCCCCTGCAATTTTATTTTGGGACTACGAGACGGTATCCCGGGAGATCCCCCAATACTTTTGTTTTGGGACTACAGGATGGTATCCCGGGAGATCCCCTGCACACTGATGATTAGACTACGGGACGGTATCCCAGGAGATCCTTGATATTGATATGAGAGTTGGACGTCGGGACGGCATCCCGAGAGATCCATTGGGCAGTTGAGGAAAGGGCTACGGGACGGTATCCTGGGAGATACTCATTGGCATTCTTGTTGCAATTTAGCTGTGTTTACTATGTGTTTCTGTTCTGTCTTTGTAGTATTATTATTTCATTGAGCTGTCTTATTACACTGCTGCGTTCATTAGTTTCGTTAGATTTCTACACTGCTAATATTTTGCTGCTATATTATTTTTTGCCTTAGTAGGGCCCTGACCTTTCCTCGTCACTACCCAACCGAGGTTAGGCTTGGCACTTACTGAGTACCGCTGTGGTGTACTCATGCCGCTTCTGCGCATGTTTTTCATGTGCAGATCCAGGTACCTCTACGCAGGCGCATTATCAGTAGTTGCAGGGAGCATTTCGGAGACTTGAGGTATATCTGCCGCGTCCGCAGACCAGAGAGTCTCCCACTCACTCTACCCTTTAGTTAGCTAGATGCTATTCTGTTCTTCCTTGTTATAGACTTCCCAGATGATTAGAGCAGTGTTATGTTTCTTAGCCTGTGTTGCCCGTGGGTTTCCGGGTTTTTGGGATGGTTTCAGAATTTAAAGTATTAAAGTGTATGTGCCAGATGGCAACTGTATACATTACTCATGTTATTTAGCTTTTGATTACAAATTTTGCAAATGCTGTGACTTCCGCAATGTGTTAGGCTTACCTAGTCGTGAAGACTGGGTGTCGTCATGGCGTGTTCACAATTGGTGAACTAGGGTCGTGACACAATCCGATCCCACCGAACAATCACAATTCACAAACAACACAATAACAAAAACAACAATTCACAAAGAACAACAACAACAATTCATATGCAATTTAAGTCACCGCAATAATTACTCACAACAAGGCAATTATGTTATCATTTACAATTTTCTTCCATCATGTGTTTCTCAGCTCTTACCACATAACACTTTCACAATCACGCATTTGGTTTATTGCCAATTACTTGCACCATTGTATCGAGATACTTCACCACAAACACTCAAATCATACCAACCACAAGGATTTCTCAAATAATCCACGTAGATATCATATACCAAATATGTATACACCAAACAAGGTGATTTTACAAAGGTCAAAGTTAGCCATACATACCTGGAGCAGAATTTCCTTTTAAACTTCTACTTTCGGTTCACCCAACAGTCTAGCAACGTCAATCTAGTTCACAAGTTAACACATATATCTTAGAATTGAAATTCATAATTACTACCCAAACTTATTTAGGTTGTCACCCCCTCTTTTACAAACTTTTACTTCTACCCAACTCCTCTTACTAGCTTTTAGGTATTAAAGAGCTTGCATGTGTATTTAAACTTCCATTTTCAAGAATCAATTCATGAGAATCCCCCTTTTTATTTAAATCTAAAAATCAATGAAAAAGGGTTGGGGATTTTACCTGCAAGAGTGGAGATGAAGACAAGTAGTTGAAATTTTTTTTCCGGGCTTAGATGACTTTGGAATATCAATTGATGAGGATGAGACTTTCTCTCTCAAGAACCCTCTCTTCCTTCTCTCTAGTTTTATTCAAAAAAATGTGTAAAAATGAAGAGTTGGGGTATTTTATTGAAGAAGGGATCGGGTGGAAAAATTAGAAAATTTGGAGCCGAGTCAGGTCTGCGGTCGCACTCTACGATCGTAGAGTGGAAATGCGGTCCGCATAATGGACCGCAGAAGCGCTCCAAAAATCTGATTTCCCTGCCTGGGTTTGTGATAGAAATGCGGTCCGCATACACAATTTGTGGTCACATAATGCACTGCATTTTGACCTCAAATTTGACGGACACCATGACTCATTTTGCGATAAAAATGCGGTCCGCATATCAGTTATACGATCGCATAATGGACCATATTTTTAACTCAATTTAACCAAGTCCTGACTCATTCTGCGGCAGAAATGCAGTCCGCATACTTGATCTGCGACCGTATTCTGGGCCGCATTTTTGCATTTTCTGGAAAAATTTTACTCTGATTTTTAAATGCTAAATCAGTACAAAGGGTCTGAACTGTGGCTCGCAAGCTCGCCGCGAAGAATTCTACACATTCCTAACACATATTTGGAACTTGGCACTACGAGCTACTAGGTTTTGAGCACAGATTTTTACGGGGCCTTACATCCTCCCCCACTTAAAATCATTCGTCCTCGAATAAAGATCTTTGAAGATAAGTTGGTTTTCGAGAACATGATATGCAGACTCCCAATTTCACTAACTTCCATATTTTTAAAAATATTTTGCCAGAGTTTCCTTTGTAATTGGACATATCTACCTGTCAAAGAGCCCCCGAAACATATTTCCAAGAACCATTACACAATTACAACTATCCCTACAGCTGGTATACAATTCATTACCTCAACAATTGCACACATTCAATCACTTGCTACATTTTGCACATAAACTAGTCACTTCAACGAGTCCCACATGATTTAACCGTTTCAACATACTACATGCATATAAATAAACCATTATCAATCTACACTACCATTAGTTGTTTACTTATCACATGAGTCTTTGTAAAATTTCTGTTTACCAAAGAGAGGTTCACATGATTCAAGACAATCACAACACACATAATCCTTACATAGCTTTGGGAATTTCAATGGCAAAGCATTTAGGAAAGAACCAATTTGAATACGGTATTAGTTTGTTTTAGAGATAAGAGTTCACATGATTTCTACTAGACTTGCTCAAATAGATGGGGATACTTTTCCTTCATTTCTTTTTCTGCTTCCCACGTGGCTTCCTCAACTCGTTGACTTTGCCATAACACTTTAACTGAGGCAACTCCCTTATTTCTCAACTTACGGACTTGCCTATCAAGAATGGAAACTGGAACTTCTTCATACGACAACTCTTCAGTAACCTCGATGGTCTCGACTGGCACAATGATGGATAGATCTCCAACCCCTTTCTTCAATATGGACACATGGAACACCGGGTGCACTAATAACATTTCAGGAGGCAATTCCAGCCTATAAGCCATCTGCCCTATCCGTTGAGCAATCCGATACGGTCTGACATACCTAGGACTCAACTTCCCTTTCTTCCCAAATCGCATGACCCCCTTCGTAGGAGATACCCTCAAGAACACCTAATCATCAACTTGAAATTCCAATTCTCTTCGACGAACGTCCGCATAGAATTTCTGGCGACTCTGAGCAGTTTTCATCCTTTCCTGAATGACTTTAACTTTCTCCATGGCCTGGTGCACAAGATCTGACCCTATAAATTCTGCTTCACCCACTTCCAACCACCCAATCGGAGACCTACACCTTCTTCCATACAATGCCTCAAATGGGGCCATCTGAATGCTAGCATGAAAGCTATTATTGTAAGCAAATTCTATAAGCGGCAGGTGATCATCCCAACTACCTTTGAAATCCAAGACATAAGCCCGCAACATATCTTCAAGCATGTGAATAGTCCACTCGGCCTGACTGTCGGTCTGTGGTTGGAATGTTGTGCTGAGATTCACCTGAGTACCCAAAACTTGCTGAAATTTCTTCCAAATACTTTCTATGAACTGAGCCCCTCAATCCGAGATAATAAAAAGTGGAGTGCCATGAAGCCTTACTATCTCCTTGATATACAACTTAGCATATTGTTCTGCAGTATCGGTGGACTTGACTGGCAAGAAGTGAGCTAATTTGGTGAGTCGATCCACTATTACCCAAATTGAGTCAAACTTGCGCTGAGTGCGAGTTAACCCTACCACGAAGTCCATGTTGATCATCTCCCATTTCCACATTGGTATTTTTCATAAGCTGAGTTAACCCACCGGGCCGCTGATGCTCAGCCTTCACTTGCTAATAATTCGGACATTTAGATACAAAGTCCGCCACACCCCTCTTCATACCGATCCACCAATAAATTTCCTTGAGGTCATGATACATTTTCGTAGAACCTGGGTGCACGGAATACCTGGAATTATGAGCCTCCGCCATTACCCTCTCCCGAAGCCTATCCACATCCGAAACACATAGCCTACCTTGACACCGCAATACACCATCCTCGCTGCCGAGTGAAAATGCCGATGTCTTGTTATTCAAAACTGCTTCCTTCATCTGATCCAATACCGGATCAACAAACTGCTTTTCCTTGAATTCCTCTACGAGTGATGATTCTGCTCCATTATGCACTATAACATTCCCCTTGTTCGATGTCGAAATGCAAACTCCTAAATTGGCCAATTGATAAACCTCCCGAGCCAAGGGCCTTTGATCCACTCCCAAACGAGCCAAACCACCCATAGATTTCCGACTGAGAGCGTTGGCCACCACTTTCACCTTCCCTGGATGGTACAAAATGCTAATTATATAATCCTTGAGCAATTCTAACCACCGTCGCTGCCTTAAATTCAATTCCTTTTGCTTGAACAAATACTAGAGACTCTTGTGGTCTGAGAACATATCCACATGGACCCCATAAAGATAATGCCGCCATATTTTCAAAGCAAAAACAACTGCCGCAAGCTCCAAATCATGCATCGAATAACTCTTCTCATGATTCTTGAGCTGCCTCGAAGCATACGCTATAACCTTCCCATGTTTCATCAACACACACCCCAAACCAACCCTGGAGGTATCGCAATAAACCACAAATCCTTCCGTGCCTTCCGGCAAGGTGAATATTGGTGCCGAGGTCAACCTTGACTTCAATTCCTGAAAACTTTTCTCACAAGAGTCAAACCATTGGAACTTGACTACTTTCTGCATCAACTTAGTCAATAGGGAGGCAAGGATCGAGAATCCCTCTACAAACCTCCGATAATACCCAGCTAAACCCAAGAAGCTACGAATCTCCATCGGGTCATGGGTCTAGGCCAATCTTTCACTGCTGCAATCTTCTGGGGGTCTACCTGAATCCATTTACTAGAAACAACATGACCCAAAAAGGCAACGGACTCTAACCAAAACTCATATTTCGAGAATTTAGCATACAACTGGTGCTGATGAAGGGTCTGCAAAACTACCCTGAAGTGATCGGCATGATCCTCCCGACTCCGCAAATAAACAAGGATGTCATCAATAAAAATAATCACGAAGGAGTCTAGAAATGGCTTGAAGACCCGATTCATATGATCTATAACAGATGCCGAGGCATTGGTTAACCCAAAAGACATGACCAAGAACGCAAAGTGACCATAGCGAGTTCTGAAAGCAGTCTTGGGAATATCCTGCTCCCTAATCTTCAATTGGTGATACCCGGACCGTAGGTCAATTTTGGAGAAGAACCTTAAGCCTTGCAATTGGTTGAACAAATCATCTATCCGAGGCAACGGATATTTATTCTTGATGGTGACCTTGTTGAGTTTCCAGTAATCAATACACATCCAGAGCGACCCATCCTTCTTTCTAACAAAAAGAACCGGAGCACCCCACGACGACACACTCGACCGAATGAACCCCTTTTCTAATAAATCCTTCAGTTGCTCTTTTAACTCCTTTAACTCTGCTGGAGCCATTCTGTATGGTGGAATAGATATTGGCTGTGTATCTGGCAATACATCAATCCTGAAATCAATCTCCCTATCTGGCGGAATCCCTGGAAGCTCCTGCGGAAATACTTCAAGAAACTCATTCACGACTAGTATGGACTCGAGGTTAGACACTTCTGAAGTGGTGTCTGCCACCCGGACCAAATGATAGATACATCCTTTCTTAATTATCTTTGAAGCCTTAAGGTAGGAAATAAACCTACCCTTTGGCACCATATCATTCCCTTTCCACTCGATAACTGGCTCATTAGGGAACTCGAGTCTCATGACTCTCGTTCGGCAGTCAAGTTTAGCAAAGCACGAATAAAGCCAGTCCATCCCTATAATCACATCAAAATCCACCATTCCAAGCTCGATAAGATCGGTCGTGGTAACGCAACCACATACCATGACAACACAATTCCTATAAACTCGCGCGGCTATAATAGAATCACCAATCGGAGTCGATACAGAGAATGGCTCATGGAGCGTTCGGGTTTTATCCCAAAACTTGAAGCAATGAATGGGGTGACATAAGACAATGAGGACCCCGGATCAATAAGAGAATAACAATCTATAGCCTGAACAGACAAGATACCTGTAATAACATCTGGGGAAGCCTCTGCACTCTGACGACCACTTAAAGCATAAAATCGGTTGGGTCCACCTCTACCACGAGCTCCACCCCTAACTGCACCATGCCCTGCTGGAGCTAGAGGACGCACGGATGATGTGGCAGCTGAAGAACCGGATGACTGAGCAAATCCCCTACCCATGCCCTGACTGGGTGCACAACAGTCCCGCTGGATATGACCTCTCACCCTGCATTTATAACACACCGGAAGATCCAAATAGCAAGTCTCTGTATGGAATCTCCCACACTTGGGGCATAGAGCCCTCCCCTACTGCTGTGATCTCCCTCCTGGATGACCGGACTGATGTGGTCTCCTACTGCCTGAACCTGGTCTCCAGTGACTGCTCTACTGATAACTGTGCACAGATGGTGGTGCGCTTGCTGATGACTGGGATGGCCCTGATGGTCCTCTCCCCTGAGCTGATCTCCCTGAGTGACCCACTGATCGGGCCCTGCTATTACTCTCCCTTTCCGCCCGCATCTTCAGCTTTCTAGCCTTTGTGGCTTGAGCGAATCCCACAATCTTCCCATCATTCATATCCGAGTGTAAGGCCATTGTAGCAGCCTCATTTACCACCAAGGGACTAAGGCCCTGAATGAATCGCCGAACTCGAGCATCCATGGTCGACACTAACTGAGGTGCATACTTGGACAATCTCACAAACTCCATGTGGTACTCCCAAACACTCATACTGCCCTACTTGAGGACTTCAAACTCAATGGCATGGGCTGCCATTGTCTCGGCAGGCAAGAAGTGGTCCATAAAGGCATCTACAAACTCATCCCATCTGGCTGAAGGTCTTCCCTCCTCATGGGAATCCTCCCACATCTCGAACCACGAACACGTTGCTCCCCTCAACCTGTATGAAGCCAACTCAACCCCCTCTATTTCGGTAGCCTTCATCACTCGAAGGGTCTTATACATTTCATCAAGAAAATCTTGCGGATCGGCCTCTGGGTCTGTGCCTGAGAACTCTGGAGGGGCTAACCACAGAAACTGGTAGACTCTGGAGCTGGCGGAATCTCCCTGTCCGCTGGAGGACACAGGGGCATCATGAGATCTCTGGGCCTGGGCGGCTACTAACTGATTCAACATATGGATTGCTCCTCTAAGGTCCCCATCAGGAACCCCGGGACCGGAAACTAGAACGGCATCAGACTCAGGAACATCAGCGGGAGGGATGGTAGCACCCTCCGCTGCAGTTGGAATAGGAATACTTCGGTCTGGAATAGACGGGCCAGGTAGATTCAAGATCGGGGAATCACTCTCACCCACTTCATCAGGTACATGATTCATAGCCACACTTGGGGTGGCATTGGCCCCAAGGCCGAGTCTAGCTCTCTTCTTAGGTGCCATTACTAAAAATTTCGGAATAGAGCACGAGTTAGACAGAAATACTTCCACTTTTCACTTTACCGCACGATATAGAATAACAAAGAAGAGGGTGATTTCCTAAATGTCCATGCAGCCCCCTACTTACAGATGTGGTTGACAACACACCGATAAGAAGGGCTCTACTAGACACAGCTCCGAGACATCCTAGGACTCTTTTAAAACCTTAGGCTTTGATACCAAGTTTGTCACGTACCAAAACGAGGGACATGACCAGCGCCCGACTGGATAGCCCCAGTCAAGCGGACCTGGGTTCCTTTCCTATCCCACATGTTACCCCATATTTTCCTTACTCATTAGTCAAGGAATTAACCAGGTATAATTGAAATCACCTTTTTCAAAACATACACAACATACTTGGTTACTTAACAAAGTTTACAACTTACATCGCCCGACATACAATTTCATAAGTTCATAACCCATATTTAATGTCTACGGAGCCTCTAAAGATACAACATGATAATACAGTACTTGCCGGCAACAAGGCTCCGGCTATACCTTACACAAAAACCAAAATAAGACTTCGGAATAAAAGTGGCATGAGCCACGCAGGGCCCCGAGAGGAAAGGGGCTCACCAATACTGCTGATGGAAGATGAAGGGAAGCTAGTGCCGGTGAACTGGAGTACCTGCTATAGATCCACCTACAATCATAACACGAATGTAGCGCCCCCGGCAAAAGGGACGTCAGTACATTTGAATTGTACTGGTATGTATGAAAAAACTTTGCCCCAAGTACACTCAAACCATACACAAGTAACGATCAGTAATAGAATTAACAATCAAATACACATTAAAGGCACAATCAAGTCAAACAAGTTTACAATCTCTCCTTTTTCCCCTTCAACATTTTCACATCAATGATTTCACAATTTTCTCATATTTCATTTCAATAGTGATTTCGATCACTTTCCACCCTTATTACCTCGGCCACCCTTATCACCATAACCCACACCTTATTACTTCGTATTGCGGAGCGCAACCCGATCCCACCAAACAATCACAATTCACAAACAACACAACAACAGAAACAACAATTCACAAAGAACAACAACAACAATTCATATGCAATTTAATTCACCGCAATAATTACCCACAACAACCAAATATGTTATTACCATAGTTGTTCTAATTTCATCATTTACAATTTCCTTCCATCATGTGTTTCTCAGCTCTTACCACATAACACTTTCACAATCACGCATTTGGTTTATTGCCAATTACTTGCACCATTATATCAGGATACTTCACCACAAACACTCAAATCATACCAACCACAACGATTTCACAAATAATCCATGCAGATATCACATACCAAATATTTATACACCAAACAAGGTGATTTTACAAAGTTCAAAGTTAGCCATACATACCTAGAGCTGAATTTCCTTTTAAACTTCTACGTTCGGTTCACCCAACAGTCTAGCAACGTCAATATAGTTCACAAGTTAACACATATATCTTAGAATTGAAATTCACAATTACTACCCAAACTTATTTAGGTTGTCAACCCCTCTTTTACAAACCGTTACTTCTACCCAACTCCTCTTACTATCTTTTAGGTATTAAAGAGCTTGCATGGTATTTAAACTTCCATTTTCAAGAATCAATTCATGAGAATCCCCCTATTTATTTAAATCTAAAAATATATGAAAAAGGGTTGGGGATTTTACCTGCAAGAGTGGAGATGAAGACAAGTAGTTGAAAATTTTTTTTCGGGCTTGGATGACTTTAGAAAATCAATTGAGGAGGATGAGACTTTCTCTCTAAAGAACCCTTTCTTCCTTCTCTCTAGTGTTGTTCAGAAAAATGTGTAAAAATGAAGAGTTGGGGTGTTTTATTAAAGAAGAGATCGTGTTGAAAAATTAGAAAATCTAGAGTCGAGTCGGGTCTGTGGTCGCACTCTGAAATGCGGTCCGCATAATGGACCGCGAAAGTGCTCCAAAAATCTTATTTCCTTGCCTGGGTTTGCGACATAAATGTGGTCCGCATACCCGATTTGCGATCGCATAATGCACCGCATTTTGACCTCAAATTTGACCGACACCATGACTCATTTTGCGATAGAAGTGCGGTCCGCATATCAGTTTTGCGATCGCATAATGGACCGCATTTTTTAACTCAATTTTAACCAAGTCTTGACTCATTCTGCGGCAGAAATGCGGTCCGCATACTTGATCTGCGACCGCATTCTGGGCCGCATTTTTGCACTTTTCTGGAAAAACTTTTACTCTAATTTTTAAATGCTAAATCAGTACAAATGGTCTGAATCGTGGCTCGCAAGCTCGTCGCGAAGAATTCAACACATTCCTAACACATATTCGGAACTTGGCACTGCGAGCTACTAGGTTTTGAGCACAAATTTTTTCGGGGCCTCACAGGGAATGTGAAAATGAGCACCGTGAACTACAAGAAGCCAATGAAAAACTAATTGGAGAATGGAAGGATATGGCTGTCAGCGCCAACAAATAACTGATCTGTTTGGAGCGGTGTATAGTGGAATTGGAAAAGAAGTTTCTGAAGAGGGTCAAAGATTGCCGAGTTGCTGAAGGAAATGAAGGCGGACATCTGGCCAGGGCTTGCTTGCTGCTAGGACTGCGCAAGCCGGGAGAGCTGGAAGAGGGAGCTAACACTGCCGAGTCTGGGGAAGGTCCTTCTGGGACCAAATAGATAGGAGTTTTTCCTTTTGCTTTGAGAAATGTAATAAGGCCTATGGCCACTAGTGACATTTTATTTCCTGTTATTTAGTGTCGTTTTGGGATTTGTCGACCTTTTTATCAATAAAATGAGGCATTTAGCATTTTACTTTCTCTAAATTTACTTGTCGCTAGGCTTACCTCGGGCACAACAAGGTCCCCAAAATTAGGGCACGCTTTATATTTCAACACTACGTGTTTAAATATTACAACATCTCTTATAATCCTTACTGAGTTGTCACCTTTTGTTTTACTTTTTGTTTATTCCCCTCCCCAAAGGTTAGTTCGTGAACTCTGGCAACATCAGCATATTGTACAAGATCTCGAGGCCCTCCGCCTACTCCTCTTCCTAGTTCTGTCAGGCATAAAAACAAAAGAAGAATGGAAGATTCAAATAACTCAGCTGAACGGGTGGAGGTCACTTGTAGTGCCATGGTCCCCAAGGAAAATGCCTCTCAGATAGAACAAAAATTACTGAAATTCCAAGAAGAGCTTGATCAAGTCCGGAATTTGGCAAGTCTTTCATTTTCTCTTACCGCTCCAAAAGTTACTCAGAATCCCATACCTCCACAAAATGTCCCAAAACAACCCGCTCCTCACCACCACTGCAACACCTGCCACACTCCCAACAACACTCCGCTACTCATCCCAAAACCTTTGAACTCCACAAATGATCACTGCCACAACCAACACAACACCCCCATTTATGTACAGACTGTGCCGCACGCCATCCAGCATATATCAAACACACCCAAGTCTGATGATAAGGACTAGCTCATCAGAAATTTGGTCGAAGAGCTTAAGAAGTTGACCACCAGAATCCAAGGCGTTGAAGGAAGTAAGGGAATTGAGGGGCTAAACTATGAAGATTTATGCATACAGCCCGATGTCGAACTGCTCGAGGGGTACAAACCTCCCAAGTTCAAAATGTTTGACGGTACAAGGGATCCCAGGATTCACTTGAGGACATACTGTGACAAACTGGTCGGAGTAGGAAAAGACGAGAAGATCTGCATGAAGATTTTCATGAGGAGCCTGAAAGGAGATGCTCTATCCTGGTACACTAGCCAAGACCCAAAGAAGTGGTCAAACTGGGTTAGTATGGCATCCGACTTCATGGATAGGTTCAGGTTCAATATGGAAAATGCACCGGATGTATTTTACATTCAGAATTTAAAGAAGAAACCCACAGAAACATTCCGCGTGTATGCCACTCATTGGAGATCAGAGGCTGCTAAAGTTCGACCTGTTTTAGGGGAAGAACAGATGAACAAGTTTTTCATCTGGGCTCAGGATCCACAATACTATGAAAGACTGATGCTGATTGAGAATCATAAGTTTTTTGACATCATCAAGCTAGGAGAAAGGATTGAGAAAGGTATCAAGAGTGGTATGGTTACAAACTTTGAAGCTTTGCAAGCCACCAACAAGGCTCTACAGTCCGGTGGTACGTCCAAGAAGAGGGACGTAAGTGTCGTAATGGTTGCACAGAGAACCAAATCACCTGTAAAGTACCAAACCTACCAAATATCTCCACTTACATATCAGCCCACTCCAAATTTCCAAACACCCGCACCTTCCTACCAAACTCCACCACCTACCTATCAATCGCCTCTATCCCCTACATACCAAACTGCTTCACCCAGATATTCCCAACCCGCACACGTCTACCAATCCTACAACACTCAACCATTCTACTATCGATCACCTCCCACTCACCAAAACTTTCCCAGACTTCGACCAAATTTTGACCGCAAACCTCCCAAATAGTATACCGCCTTGACGAACCAATTGACAAGCTGTATGAAAGACTCAATACTGCTGGTTATGTCACCCCTATCCCTGCTATAACCCCTGAAAACCCTTTCCAATAGGTCAACCCAAATAAAACCTGTGCATATAATTCTGGCATGAATGGGCATACTATTGATGAATGCTGCTCCCTAAAGGACAAGATCCAGGCTTTGATTGACAACAAGATCATCGTAGCAAAAGAGCCTGCTCCGAATGTCTGCAACAACCCTCTACCAGACCACAAGGGTGGAGGTGTTCATGTGATTGAAATAGAGGATGATTGGGATCCCAAAGGATCGATCAGATTGATCGCATAAGGTGACGATCCAAAGGAACCAACAGTCACCCTTAATCTGATTGTAGTCCAAATTCAGCCTTCTGAAGATGCCGAGGTGAACATGTCCATACCACTTGAAGCACCAGTCTCTGCAAAGACGCCAACACCAACTGATGTCGAGTTTGGGTCCCCAAAGGTGCCTGAGCCATTTAAAGTTATTTTATTACCTTCCAAGACAAGGGTACCCATTCCGGTAGCAATGACAGCCGTAGCACCATTCCACACAAAAGCCATACCATGGGATTACACAGCCGAGGCAAGAAGGAAGGGAAAAGCCAAGTTCGGGGAAACAGTTGCAGCACAGGTTATGACAAAAACCGGCAGGGTTTATACCCCAGAACACTTGGCTGAGTCGAGTAAGCAGGCCTCTAGACGGCCAACCATCATTAAAACTGGGCCCGACGACCTCTGGAGGAAGATACAAGCCAAAGAGTATTCAGTCATTGATCAGTTGAACAAAACACCCGCCCAGATTTCTATCTTAGCTCTACTACAATGCTCTGACGTACATAAGAACGCCTTATTGAAGGTGCTGAGTAAGACGTATATACCAAGCAATATCACTGGAGGATAAATGGCAAACATGGTAGGGCAGGTGTTGGAGAGTCACAAAATCATTTTTCATGAAGATGAAGTTCCACCGGAAGGATTGAGCTACAACAAGGCATTGTACGTCATCGTGTAATGCGAGGATTATTTCATCACTAGGGTCCTGATCGATAGAGGATCCAGCCTCAATATTTGTCTATTGGTAACACTTAGGATATTGGGAAAGGGTCTGCATGAGATCAAATACGGGTCTATTAATGTCAAAGCCTCCGACGGTTCCCAAAGGTCCACTATTGGGGAGATTAGCCTGTGTTTATAGATGGGGCCTACTTGGTTTGATGTTAACTTTCAAGTGATAAACGTGTCGACGTCTTACAACTTGCTGTTGGGATGGCCTTGGATTCATGTCACTGGAGCTGTAGCATCAACCCTACATCATGTACTGAAATTTGAGTGGAAACACCAAGAGGTGATTATTTACGACAACGGTAGCAATCCCATATATAGTCGCCAGACCATCCCAGCAATCGGAGGAAGAAGGAAGATAGGTGGAGAAACCTACCACCATATCGAGCGAGTAAATGCCGTTGACAAGGATAAATTGTGGAACAACAAAATTGAAAGCATACTAAACTGGTGCGGGTATGAACCAGGCAAAGGACTCGGCAAAAATCTCCAAGGGATCGCTAAGCCTGTCAAGCTGAAGAAACATGGTACCACTTTTGGTCTGGGATACGAGTATACCTAAAAAGAGTTCAATGAATGGTTTACACCATGGCGTGGACCTTATTATCCAGTGGAGAAGCCGATACCCCGCTTGGAATAAACTTTTCAACCAGCCGATATTATATATGGGTCGGAAGAAGAGGAAGCACTGGAGGCGATGAGGAGTTTGTTTTTGAAAGATGATAACATGGACTGTTTTCTCATTTTTGAGAAGGAGGGGGAGGAAGGCCCTTCCATACAAGACGTGAGCCGAGGAGCGCGCCTCAACAATTGGTCCATCAGAACCACCAGAGCCCGGAAAGCTTCGGGGTAGCAAGGCTGAACAAAGCACCATGCATTAGCTTTATTTTTGCTAGTTGACTCTTTTTCGCATTTTTTATTTTGAAATAAAATCTCAAATGTTCAAAACTGTTACGAAATTTGGTAAAGCACTCCAGTTTCTTACGTTTCTTACTCTTATTACTTTCTCTCGTTTACTTTATTTATAATATTACTATTACTTATCTTGATAAACTGATGACTGTGACATGCAATGATACAATGCAACAAACGGATATAGACTCAG
Organism: Nicotiana glauca; assembly: GCA_026770625.1. Taxonomy (NCBI): domain Eukaryota; kingdom Viridiplantae; phylum Streptophyta; class Magnoliopsida; order Solanales; family Solanaceae; genus Nicotiana; species Nicotiana glauca. Next base: position 43,978 of record MU739999.1, read on the forward strand.
AGGAAGATGATATACCAGAAGAGGTTGTTAAAGAGGTTGAGGATTTTGAGAATAGACCCAAGTCCAACTTGGACGAGACTGAGGTTGATAACCTGGGAGATGTCAAAAATATCAAAGAAACACGCATCAGTGTTCATTTGTCGCCATTAGAAAAAGGAAGAGTAGCACGAGATTTCTAAGGGAATACGAGGACATATTTTCCTGGTCGTATGACAACATGACTGGTTTGAGTACGTCCATTCTGGCACACAAACTGCCAACTGATCCAACATGTCCACCAGTAAAGCAGAAGCTTAGAAAGTTCAAACCTAACATGAGTTTGAAGATCAAGGAAGAAGTCACCAAGCAAGTCAAGGCTAAGGTTCTCAGAGTAGTAGAATATCCAACATGGTTAGCCAACATCGTGCCAGTACCAAAGAAATATGGGAAGGTCACAGTCTGTGTCGACTACCAGGATCTCAATCGGGCCAGTCCGAAAGATGACCTCCCCTTGCCAAATATACACATTTTGATTGAAAACTGCTCCAAGCATGAGCTGCAGTCATTTGTTGATTGTTTTGCTGGGTATCATCAGATATGAATGGATGAAGAGGACGCTGAGAAAACGGCTTTCATTATGCTGTGGGGGATGTGTTGTTACAAAATAATGCCATTCGGATCAAAGAATGCTGGGGCCACTTACATGAGGGACATGACCACCATTTTCCATGATATGATACACAAGGAGATCGAAGTATATGTAGACGATGTTATCATCAATTCCAAGAAAGCTACTGATCACATGGAAGATTTGAGAAAGTTCTTCAACAGACTGAGAAGGTACAACTTGAAGCTGAATCCCGCAAAATGTGCATTTGGAGTTCCCGCCGGAAAACTACTTGGGTTTATTGTAAGTCGCCGAAGGATAGAGCTGGATCCATCAAAGGTCAAGGCCATTCAAGAATTGCCACCGCCAAAGAACAAGAAGGACGTAATGAGTTTCTTAGGGAGACTTAACTACATCAGTCGGTTCATAGCTCAATCTATTGTCATCTGTTAGCCAATGTTTAAGATATTGAAGAAGGGCGCCGCTACCAAATGGACTGATGATTGTCAGAAAGCTTTTGACATAATCAAGGAGTACTTGTCAACACTGCTAGTCTTGGTCCTGCCCGAGCTGGGCAGACCTCTATTGCTCTACCTTACAGTATTGGATGGAGCATTCGATTGTGTTCCGGGGCAGTATAATGAAACGGGGAGGAAGGAGTAGGCCATCTATTATCTCTACAAGAAGTTCACCCCGTACGAGGCCTGGTATTCTCTGTTGGAACGCACCTATTGTGCTCTGACTTGGGTAGCCCAGAAGCTGAGGCACTATTTCTGTGCCTATACTACATATCTCATATCAAGAATCGATCCGTTGAAGTACATCTTTCAAAAGCCGATGCCCACTGGCAAGCTGGCTAAGTGGCAGATCCTGTTAAGTGAATTTGACATTGTCTATGTGACTCAGAAAGCAATCAAGGGACAGGCATTGGCGGATCATCTTGCTGAGAATTCCGTAGATGGAGAATAGTTAGGAAGTATCCTTCATAGGAAAAGACATTGTAGAATCCTATGATGGATGGAGAATGTTTTTCAACGGAGCAGCGAATTTCAAAGGAGTTGGCATAGGAGCAGTCCTAATATCAAAAACTGGCCAGCATTATCCGGTGTCTGCGTAACTCAGATTCCCATGCACCAATAACATGGACGAGTACAAAGCCTGCATCTTGGGACTCAAGATATCCATTGACATGAATATCCAAGAGTTGTTGGTAGTTGGGGATTCAGACTTGCTTATACATCAGGTCTGAGAAGAATGGGAAACAAAGAACTCCAAGATACTCCCGTATTTGCAGCATGTACAGGAGTTGAGGAAGAGGTTCACAAAGACAGAGTTCCGAGATGTTCCCAAAGTCCAGAATGAGTTTGCCGATGCATTGTATACCCTGTCATCTATGATTCAGCATCAGAATAATAACTTCATTGATCATATCCCTGTAAAGATCTATGATCAGCTAGCTTACTATGCTCATGTCGAAGAAGAAGCAGATGGAAAACCTTGGTTTCACGATATCAAGGAATACTTGGCAAAAGGAGAATACCCAGAGCTTGCAAATCCCACTCAGAAGCACACACTTCGGAGGTTATCCAACAATTTCTTTCACAACGGAGGAGTCCTATACAGGAGAACTCCTGATATGGGATTACTAGGGTGTGTCTACGTAAAGGAAGCATCTAAACTGCTAGAAGAAATCCATGTTGGGACTTGCAGTCCACATATTAACGGTTTTGTCATAGCCAAGAAGAAACTCCGGGCTGATTATTTTTGGATGACTATGGAAACGGACTGCATCCAGTATGTCCAAAAGTGCCATCGTTGTTAGATACATGAAGACATGATAAAGGTGCCTCCAAACGAGCTAACTGCAACAAGCTCGCCATGGCCTTTCGCCGCTTGGGGAATGGATGTCATCGGACCTATCGATCCCACCGCATCAAACGGGCACAAATTCATTCTAGTGGCAATTGATTATTTCACCAAATGGGTTAAAGAAGCATCATACAAAGCAGTGACTAAGAAAGTTGTGACAGACTTTGTCCGCAACCGCATTGTTTGTCGATTCGGGATTCCAGAATCGATCATCACTGATAATGGATCCAATCTCAATAGTGATTTGATGAAGGCCATGTGTGAAACCTTTAAAATCTAACACAAGAATTCTACATCTTACAGACCTCAGATGAACGAAGCCGTAGAAGCCGCCAATAAGAATATCAAGAAGATACTGAGGAAAATGATAGAGAAGCATAAGCAGCGGCATAAGAAACTATCATTTTCTTTATTAGGGTACCACACCACAGTCCGTACATTGATTGGGGTAACTCCCGATATGCTGATTTACGGTACAGAAGCGGTCATTCCCGCCGAGGTAGAAATTCCCTCCCTAAGGATCATACAGGAAGCAGAACTCGATGATGTAGAATGGGTAAAGAGTCGTTATGAATAGTTAGCCCTCATAATGGTAAAATAATGAATGTTGTTTGCCATGGTCAACTTTACCAGAACAGAATGTCTATAGCTTTCAACAAGAGAGTCAAACCAAGACGGTTCACACCGGGGCAGCTGGTGTTGAAGAAGATTTTTCCACATTAAGATGAAGCCAAAGGGAAGTTCTCTTCCAATTGGCAAGGTCCGTATATGGTTTACCAGGTTCTAACAGAAGGAGCCCTCATACTTGCAGAAATGGACGGAGAAGTTCAGCCAAAGCCGATCAATTCAGACGCAGTCAAACGATACTATGTGTAGCATTTATGATTTCCTTGTATGATGTAATTTGAACTACGCCTGACCTGATTCCTGTTTAAGAGGGGATACGTAGGCAGCCCTTTGGGTTCAGTCACAATTCAATAAAATTTTCATTTCCCCCCACTATTGGAAACTGGGGCAGAATTTTGAGAAGCATCCTCAAAATTCTGAAGTTGATTTCAGCCATTTATCGCATGCAGTTGTCAGAAGCAGCAACCCAGTAAACTGGGACAGAAATTTAAGGAGGACCCTCAAAATTCCGGAGCGAGAGAGGTTGCAATGTCCTGAACCGCGTCGCAGTCGTCGGTTCATCAAAAGAAAACTATTCTCAATTATGTATTTGTGTTATATTTTTACTAAATCATGCCTGTCTATTATCAAAATTGTTTGTTTAGAAACGCTACCCAATGATACATAACATCACTGAAAACAGAGGCAAGCAGAACAAGCGAAGTCCACGGGGATACGAACTAACCTTTCCCCTTTACAAAACTCACGATTTTTCTTTGGATGCAGGCACCCCAGTTGCAAAATCATCAGATATATTTATACACTCACACTTCTCAGGAATACAACTCTCAGAACCATCACCTATCTACAATTGTTATTCGTACACGATATCCCCAGCAACCACAATATCGCAATCAGCTATCAGTTGTCAAGCTATCAACTAAGAGATTTTACCACTATTCACTTTTTACTTTTTTACACTGCATAAGGCTGCCTTTCTGCCTTCTGAGACTAAGCTATGTCTCTATTTGCATTCCTTGCATTGCATAAGGCTACATTCTGCCTTCCGAGGTTAAGCTCTACCTCCATCTGCATTTCTCTGCATTGCATAAGGCTACCTTTCTGCCTTCCAAGGTTAAGCTCCACCTCCATCCTGCATTTCTCTACATTGCATAAGGCTACCTTTCCGCCTTCCGAGACTAAGCTTTGTTTCCATCCTGCATGGCTGAAATATCGCCACTCTATTTTCTTGCATGGCTGAAATATCGCCACTTTATTTTTTTCTTGCGTGGCTGAAATATCACCACTTTACTTCTCCGAATGGCTGAAATACCGCCACCTTTTATTTACGTCTTGCATCAGCTGAAAGATTGCCACCTTCTACATTTCAAGGGCTGAAAGATCGCCAAATTTTCCAAAGGCGTCACTGTTCGGAGGCACCATTTTCATAGCCCGAGAACGCCATGCCATGGCCTGAGGACCCCACTCTTATCTCTTGCATATCATTATTCAAAGGCATAATGTTTCGGAGGCATCATCCTCATAGCCCGAGAACATCATTTCATAGCCTGCGAATCCTACATTATACGCTTCATGGCCCTGGACATCATCCTAACCGTCCAAAGACAACATTCATGGTCCAATGGGAACTTGCATCATGTTAAAATTTATGTACAATATATGTTCGTATTGCTCATTTGCAGGTAAATCGGCTAGCAACGTCCGTCTCAGCAGGAGCAATCCCACTCCAGTTCCCGTAGCCCACTAGAATTTGACCATTCTTCCCAACCTGAATGTCTCGTTCATTTTTCGAAAATCTCCAACGGCATATTCTGCTGACGGATCCTGAACTACATATGGCCTGATTCCTGTAAGACCAGGGATATATAGGCAGCTCAAGAACCAGAGCTCGGTCAAAATTCTTCAAATCATTTCGTTCTGTCAAATTGGCCATCATATTTTTACGCGACAACTCTTTCATCATTCCCGGGTAAAGAGGGGCAGTTGTTGATACCCAATTTTTTTCTATGTATTTTTATACACAAAATGCTTTCAAAATAACATGTATATGCATATATAAGAATGCCCAGGTGTTTTGGCATTTTTCCTAATTTTTAAAGATTTTTAAAATCAATTTATTGTCATTTTAGCAGTACAAAAATCAATAATTATTCCAAAAATCACCCATTTTGGTGAACAATTTATTTTATTCCCCATATTTATACAAAATATAGTTAAGTTAATTTTTGCATATTTTTTACGAATTTATTTGGTATTAAAAGGCTAAATTGTATATAATTACAATTTTAGCCTACTTTAAGATTTAATAGTATTTTATAATTATAAAATTAGTTCCAGTTTAACATTTATATATTATTTACTGATTCAGTACTTTTAATTTAATTTCAAAATCATTTTTACTATTTTTTTATAAAATAAAAAGGAAAACTAGTTATTTAACATTTAGCCTCATTTCGTTGCAATTACAGCATATTTACATTTTAATTTTAGCCCTCAAATTGATCCCTCATCTCAATTTCAAATAGACCGGACCCAAATCCTAAATTTACTCGCCTATGACCCAATTAAAAAACCTGTCCGGCTCCCCATTTGATCCAGGTCGTTGATCATTTTGATCAACGATCATAATTCCCCCTTTCCTTTTTAATTTCCCAAACACCCCTAACCCTAATCACTTTCACCTAATCAGCCGCCTTTGAATCCCTCCGTCTCTCAAACTCTCTCGAAGGTTATTCGGAATCCTAGTCATCTTCTACCCTTTTCAACCGCACTTTCACCTTAATCCATGGCTTCTCAGGCCATGGATGGCTTGTACTCACCCCCCTTCATCATTAGACCATGGGTGTTCGAAGTTTCGAGGTCTGACCTCGATGGTTTTCTTTCAGATCTTCTCATATCTATGGTTCAATGGCCTCTCCTGCCTTGCTCTAGCATATCCAAAGAATTAGGAGCCTGATTCTAACTCATCCGACTCAAGATCGGACTTTCTTTCAAGCCTTTCTCATTTCTAGGGTTTCTCCGAAACCCTAAGCTATTCGAGGTTTTTCTCTATTTGTTTTCTTAGATCTAGGCTATATCTGTGTTCTACTGGACTTTTTAAAGTGTTTTCCCTAAACTTTTCTTTCAAAATTGCTTCTCTTCGATTTAGGGTTTCAAAACGTCTTTTATGATTCTTCCTTTTTCTTTTCTTTATGTGTGTTTGCTTATACTATGTTTTACCATGCATGTGTTGTTCTTCTGCTTTTCTTTCTACCATATATGACTCTTCCGTACTTTGTATTCTACTATGACTCAAGATTAGGCTCACATGTTAATCTTTGTTATGTTTTCCTTCATGTTCTTTGCTATACTATTTAGTATTCTTCTACTGTATGTGTTTTCTGATGAGTTTTTACTTTTGTTTGCTTTACTAGAATTTGTTCGAGTTCTTGCCAAACATTTTTCATCTACTATTTCTTAAGTTTATATCACCTTTTTTCTCTTCTGAACTTGCTTAAGTTTCGAGCTTCTCTTAAAATATGTTCTTTATGCTTTTAAATCAACCTTTTCACTATGTTGCTTCAAACCTGCAATTGTATCTGTGTGTTTCCTCATGAGGCTCTGAAACAGACCTCTAGTCTATTTCAATAGCTTGTCTTCTCATCTCTGTATCTGATTCGAGTTGAAACCCTAGGATTTGGGGCTTTTTGGCAAGTTTAATTTTGTGTTTGTACTAGGGTTCTACTTTGGAACCCTGGAATCGCAGACTCATTCCGAGTCTGTGAACTGAACTTGAACCTCTTTTCTTATGACTCTTTCTATGGCTAGTCTTTTCTAATTAACATGGCAACTCTTTCTTTTTTGACATGCATGTGTGCTTTATATATGAGAAATTCTTCTTTCAAAAGGTTTCGCCAACTCATGATTGGATTCAGAATCTCTTTAGGTTTGATTGATTGTTATTAATTTTCCCTAAGTAAAACTCTTTCCTCACTTTTCCTAACTTGGTTCATTCGAACAAAGCCTGTAATTTTGATTTTTTACTGGCTGTTTGATTGATTCCCTTTCCTTATTCTCACAACCGTGTACCACCAGACTTTTGCCTTAAACAAACTTCTATGTTTTTACCCTTCTTGTGCTACTTTGGAAAAGATTTTGATCAAACTCTTTTCTAAATTATCTTTTACCCGTGTGAAATCAGAATCCCTTAACTAAAGGGAGACCTTATGTAATTGATTGCAAAACCATTTTCTTACCTTTTCTTACTTGTTTTCTGCACTATAAAGGGGTACGACCCTTCTGCACTTTGACTTCCAATTCAATACTTTTTAAGACACCTTGAGTTCAACACTTACACTCTCAATTTCAATACTCTCACATTCTCATCTGAGTTTCTTCTGGCTATTTGCTTGCAATTTGGGCTTTACTACTGCTTTTTCTCTTCTTATTTCCTGAAACTGGTATGTTCTAATTTGTTTTCAGCCTCATACCTATGTGTTTACTTTACAGTTTCTACAAGCTTGTCTACTTTGTTGTTTATGTTCAGTATTGAATATGTTATTCTCTTTGCATCTGTTGTTGTTGTGAATTCCCGCATACCCTATGTTCTTGAGTTAAGGTTCAGGCATGGCATTATCCAAATTGCTGCTCATGTCAGGACCTGATCCTTAATGGATCCTAACTCCCAAACAATATGGCTAATAGGCTGCTTAGGGGTGTGCAAGCACTCCTAATTGCTGGGTATGACCACCAGCTTGTCATGACCTTCCCCAAAATCCCCTTTATTTCACTTACACTCATTCCTAGTTTCTAAGTTCTACCCCCCCCCTCCTATAAGCCTTGCTTTGGGACCTTGAGTTCCCTCTGAACTTGGACATTTGAGGACTGGCCCTTCCACACTGCACTTTAATTCAATTCTATAATATATTTGAGTGTAAGCACTGCCTGGAGTTCATGAAGCTCCTGGGAACTCTGACACACCCAAAAAATGAGAAAGGCTTTGGAAATTGGATCTTTGGAGTTGGTTTCTTTCATGTTTCAGACCTGGAGTCTGAATTAGGCTCTCCTTGGTTGTACTTGAATTTCTGATGTAATTTTACTTTTCTTTTTCATTCTGGTTTGTAATAATTTGTAATAGCTTATGGAGTTTTTAGTGAAAAGGGGAGGGTCACTCACGTATGCCTGCAGGTAGATATCATGTTCTTAGGTATTTATTCTTGCAATCACATCCTGCTTTTCACTTATGCATTTCATATAGAAATCCTGTCTATAGTTCTTCACTTCTGCACATGTAAAAATCATGCCTACAGGTTTCTGCACTTCTGCATATATAGAAATCATGTCCTTAAGGTTCTGCATTCACATAGATATCATGCCCTAAGGTTTCTGCACTTATGCATATATAGATAACATGTTTTTGAGATTCTGCACTTATGCATATATAGATACCATGTCTTTAAGGTTCTGCACTCATATAGATACCATGATTGTAGGCTTCTGCACTCTTGCATCAGATAGATAACTTGTCAATAGGATCTTTTAATTTCTGTATAAACATCTATCACTAGGCAAACAGACTATAGGTTTTAAATAACGAATTGCCTTTCTAGATACCATGCCTATAGGACTCCTGCATTTCTATAAACATTTTAAAATCAATAACACTTAGAAAGCATGCCTATAGGAGTAACCAACTAAGCTGAATTTGAATCGCCTATTCCGTCTAAGTCTAAAATCAGTAAATATCAGGCCTCAATACCTGCAGAGCTATTGTTTTCTATAATCAGCAAGCCTTCTTTAAAATCAGTATACTCATGCATTACTAGATATCATGCCTATAGGTTTCACCTAGGCAAGCCATTAGGTAAGTAATTAATTGCACCAGTCTTTGGTAATTATAACCAGCAGGCAGGCCTAATTCGGACTTCTTATCTGAAAATATGTGATAGATCAGCCTACCTTAACATTTTAAGTTTAATTAAGACCTAATCAGTATCTGAAAGACATGCCAAAACTATATGTTTCTTTTTGTTTTAAGGACGTTTACTTGAGCCTTATTTGTTTATATGCTTCCCCATACTTGTCATATATGTTTTGACTGTCGCCTTAGACTTTTATCCTTTTAAACTCTAAAAACAAATTCTCCCTCCACTTTAGGACTAGTAGTCCCTAATACCTCCAGGGATGATAGGATTGGGACGGGTAATAGCATGCAATAAGTAATGAGACCATTCCACAATTTGATACCTTAACGGGGTGGGTAAGGGTAGACATGGACATGATGACCACGCGATAACACCATGTGTATAAACGATTACCGGGTGTTGTGTGGGGTGATCCATGTAATTTATAAACCTAGGACCCCCTCCACCCCTTCCCTTTACTTGTTTACTTTTTTCGAAATTTTAAAACCTGATTAATTTTCAGTTTCTTTAACTTTTTCTTTTACTTCAATTACTCGCCCCAATTATGTAAAAAGCCTCTCTTTTACTTGTTTAAATTTCAGTAATGTTTTTCTTCCCAAAACTTCCGCTTCTTTCACCTCTTTTCCGATTACTTACGGCAATCATGTGTGAAATCCTTCCCCTTTACTCGTGTGTTTTTTTAGAATTCTAAAAACTGCTTTCTTCCAAATTTCAGCTTTCTTTAACTTCTTTTACTTCAGTTGTTTGCAACCATTATGTGAAAGCTATCTAGTATTTACAATGCTTGCTTGTTTACTTGTTGTTTGTATTTAAAGTCACAATTGTAGCATGGCCGGGAACCACACTAGTGGATCTTGAGGGGTGCCTAACACCTTCCCCTCGAGATTATTTCAAGCCCTTACCAAATCTCTGGTTTTCTAAATTAATTCATTCTTAGTGTCCTAATGCACTTAATCATTAGGTGGCGACTTTTCAATTCAAAAAACCCAATTCCCAAGAGGGAACAAATTGTCCTCCCAAAATGTCATAAACCCGATTTCGCGAGGAAAAGGGGGCATCGACATCTATTCCATATGAAAAATGGAAAGGAAAAAAACCCCACTTAAAATATGTCAAAGTGTGGGGGTGTCTAGCAAAGGTACAAGTTTCTTTACCTAAAGGGTTAAAATCGGACCAAAAATAGTAGATTGCGTTTTCATTGGATATGCTACAAACATTAAAGCATGTTGGTTTTTGGTTCATAAATCCGATAATCTCGAGATTCATGTTAATACGGTAATGGAATCAGATAATACTGAATTTTTTGAAAGCATCTATCCGTACAAAACTAAGTGTGAGTCGTTAAGTGAAAGATCTAAACAACCTCGGAAGAACCAAAGGAAAATACTCCAAGTATAGAAGATCTGAGGCGTAGTACACATCAAAGAGCATCTACTTCCTTTGGACTAGATTTTGTGACATTCTTGCTTGAAAATGAGCCTCAAACTTTTAATGAAGCTATGTCGTCTTCTGATTCAGTGTTTTGGAAAGAGGCAATCAATAGTGAGATTCAATCAATTTTGGATAACCATTCATGGGAATTGGTTGTTCTTCCTCCGCGAAATAAGCCGTTAGGTTTGAAATGGATCTTTAAATGGAAAATTAAAGGTGATGTCACTATTGACAAATATAAAGCAAGACTTGTTGTCAAAGGTTATAGATAAAAGGAAGGCCTTGATTATTTTGATACTTACTCACCAGTAACAAGGATAGCATCTATTAGGATGTTAGTGGCACTAGAGGTCGTGTATGGTCTTGAAATGCATCAAATGGATGTTAAAACAACTTTCTTAAATGGAGAATTGGAGGAAGAGATTTACATGGAACAATCTGAGGGTTTTGTGGTTCCTAGTAAAGAAAAGAAAGTGTGCAAACTTGTTAAGTCGCTTTATGGACTTAAAAAAGCACCTAAACAATGGCATGCAAAAGTTGACCAAACAATGTTGGCAAGTGAATTTAAAATCAACGAGTGTGACAAGTGTGTTTACATTAAAAACACTCCAAGTCATGAAGTCATTATTTGTTTATATGTTGACGACATGTTGATAATGAGCAAAAGTATGGAAGATATAAATGCTACAAAGCGCATGTTGGCTAGCAAATTCAACATAAAAGACTTAGGAGTTGCTGATGTGATCTTAGGAATCAGAATTTGCAAAATTCCACAAGGTCTAGCATTATCATAGTCTCACTACATTGAAAAGGTACTTGACAAGTTCAAGTATTTGGATTTCAAAATTTCCAAGACTCCAATTGACGTGAGTTATGCACTTCAAAAGAATAAAGGTGAAAGTGACTCACTACTGGATTATGCAAGAGTATTGAGAAGTTTGATATATATCATGAATTGTACACGATCAGATATAGCATGTGCTATTAGCTAGCTGAGTCAGTTTACAAGTAATCCCAATCAAATACATTGGATTTCAAGAAATGAGTTTTCGGATATCTGAAACACACCCAAAATTATGCTTTGCATTATAACAAATATCCTTGTGTGACCAAGGGATATAGTGATGCAAATGAAGTTAAATCCACGAGTGGATGTATTTTCACAATTGGGGGTGGAACAGTGTCTTGGAAATCATCCAAACAAACGCGCATCGCCCGTTCTACAATGGAATTTGAATTCATAGCTTTAGATAAGGCCGATAAAGAAGCTGAATGGCTTCGAAATTTCTTGAAAAATATTCCATTTTGGCCCAAACTTTTGGCACCTATTTGTATACATTGTGATAGTCACACGACAATAGGTAGGGCAGGGAGCATTATGTATAACAGAAAATCTCGTCATATTAGACGGGAGATACAATACTGTAAGACAACTACTCTCTAGTGGTGTTATCACAATTGACTACGTAAAGTCAAGAGATAACGTGTCGGATCCACTTACAACTGGCCTATCTAGAAAGGCAGTTGAAAGATCATCAAAGGGAATGGGGTTAAAGGCCTAGGACAAGTCATCATGGCGGTAAATCTACCTAGAAGACTGGAGATCCCAAGAGCTAGGTTCAAAGAGATCAAACAAAATTATGAATAATGGTCCAACATGTCAAATAACTCAACCCATTCTCATGATGAAGACAATGTTCAAAAACGAGGTAAAGCATTAAGGCTTTTTTGATAAGTCAATAAAGCTTAAAGTTTTTTAATGATTTGCTAAGTCTGGCAAGATATGATCAGATAGTGTGTCCTTAGGATTACACGTTTAGGAATCACCTATGTGAGTGTGAAGTATAAGCCGCTTAAAAGGGAATGAAAGTAAAGGCTCATTCTCTAAGCACTCATGAAACCAGGCGGTGTTCATGGCTGAAACGAACACAACCATGAAAACCATAGATGGTTAAGGATTGATTGTGTGACTTATGTTGTCTAGGTATACAACAAAGCTTGACGGTTCAAAGATATCAAATCTACTAATAGATTGAGTATATCTGATATAAGTTCACTACGAAAAGTTCAAAGGTAAACCTACTTATTCAAATGTAATTAATTCGTACATGTAAAACACACACACGTCCATGCATTCCTTTAAGTTTATAGCTATTCACCATTCATGTGGGGGGGGGGGGTTGTTGGGTTTTTTTATTATTTGTTATTAATAACAAAAGAAGTGTGAATGAAAAATGGTGGGAAAAGAACTGGAAGGAAGTAAAATTTTGAATTAGTTCACTTACTAATGCCCTTTGTCCCTCATTGGTAGGAAAAACGAAAATCTTTGTGTATATATACAGAAGCTCATATTTTAGCTCTTAAAGAGCTAAGACGAAGTCAAGCCTCGCATCATCATCGTCGTCGCTCGCTCGGCTTGTGTCACGACCCAATTCCCACCCGGTCGTGATGGCGCCTCTCGTGAAGACAAGGCCAGCCAACAGAACAATCACACCTTATCTTATCAGACATTTAGCATGTACAAGTCTAAAACACGAATAATGTAATCAAAAATGCGGAATAAAAGTGATAAACAGGGATACCATCCCGAATCCAGCCCGAAATCGGGGTGTCACAATTCACAAGCTACTACAGAGTTTACTAAAATACTACAAGTCTGGAACTAGGAACATAGTCTGAATATAAATGAAAATACAGAAGATAAGGAAGAAACGGGGTTGTGGACGTCGATAGCTACCTCGTCTCTCATGGTCCGCCTGGTCTGGAAGAAAATCAGAGCTCAGGAACGAACTCTGCTATGTCTGTATCTGCACACATGGTGCAGGGAGTAACGTGAGTACTCCGACCCAGTGAGTAATAAAAATAAATAACGACTGAGAACATAAAATCCCATGAAGGCACAAATAATGCTATCTCAAGCAGTAATATCGGATAAACAGTAAAACTAGTGAAATATAGTAGGAAATCTTTTTTAAAACAGTTAAAATAAATATTCTCAACCAGCAAGAAATGCTCGGAAACCTGCCCCTCGGGCGCAATATCAAACTCTCAGCACAGTATCAGCCCCGCTGGCTCAGTATCAATCACACAGTACAACATCAGCCCCTCGGGCTCACTCTCAATCACATGGTACCCGTGCTCACTGTGGGTGTGAAGACTCCGGAGGGGCTCCTACAGCCCAAGTGCTATCAATAAGGCCTGAAAGCCTGAACATATCAATATGAGTCCTGAAAGCCTGCTCACAATACACTCGAGGCCTGAAAGCCTCCTCACATATCACTTGAGGCCTGAATGCTTCCTCACATATCACTCAAGGTCTGAAAGCCTCCTCACATATCACTCAAGGCCTAAAAGCCTCCTCCCATCACTCATCATATCCTCACACATGGCCCTCGGCCTCAATCAGTCCAAAAATAATCAAAATCCCCTCGGGCATTGGTAAAACAATAGTATTCAGCTCAAACGATAGTTCAAATATCAGTTAAAACTCCAAGTTTGAGTAAAATATAGCTGAGTTCATAAAACAGCGTAATTCAAATGGACTGAGTCAAATAATATTTCAAATAGTGAGGAAACAGTGATGATAGCTCATAAGGAGTTCAAACAGTCGGCAATAAGCCTCAAATATGGCAATAAGCCCAAGTCATAGCGAAAAACAACAAGTCATAGCTAAATATGCGGTAAAATATCATTCGGACTGGACCAAATCACAATCCTCACTAGTAAATGACCCCGCGTTCGTCATTGAACGTGTGTCTCATCTCAACACAGCACCAAGTTGTGCAAATTCGTGGTCTCAAACCCTCAGGACATCATTTAAAATCATTACTCACCTCTAGCCGGCCAAAAGTCTAGCTCGATATGTCTTTTCCTCTCGAATCGACCTCCTCGTGCATCGAATCTGATCAAAACCACAGGGAATATGTCACAATAGGCTAAGGAAACATAACCCAATCGAAAAAAACTCGAAAAATATCAAAAACCACGAAGTTGGCAAAACCCGAGCCCCGGGCCCACTTCTCAAAAAATTACAAAATTCACATCACCGGATTCCTCATCTCACCACGAGTTCATACATATCAAGTTTACCAAAATCGGAGCTCAAATGCCCCCTCAAATCCCAAATTTTCATTTCAAAAGTCAAGCCCTAGTTCTTCCAATTTTACCCAAATTTCCATGAATTTACAAGTTGATTCTTAAATAAAATGATGTTTCTAGGCCATAGGACTCACCTCCAATCAATTCCCGTCTAAACCCTCTTCAATTTCTACCAAAAAGCTCTCAAGGTGCTCAACAATGGAGAAAAATGGACCAAGCTTCGCGGATGAAATGATATAAAAACCCTTCTATCCAGGTGCCATTTACCCTACGTGAACGCGGTCAACACCCCCGCATTCGCGATGAAAAGAAATCATTGACCAGGAATTAACTTTACGCGAACGCGGCTCCTAGCCCGCGAACGCGATGCTTCAGGATCTCCAACTACGCGAACGCATCCCATTGACAGCGAACGCGATGCACAGGCTGCTCCTCCTACGCGATCGCGGACCCCATTGTCGCGAACGCGATGAATAAACTTGGCAGGACCCCAGGCCCCTTCTATGCGAATGCGAAGCCATTTTCGCGAACGCGATTGTCCAAAAAATAGCCTTCCGCAAATGCGATGGACCACCCGCAAACGCAAAGGCAAAACTTGGCCTGCACAACTGCTACATATTTCTGCTGCAATTCTAAGTTCAAATCTTCCCGTTTAGCCATCCGAAATCACCCCGAGGCCCCCGGGACCTCCACCAAAAGCTCAAAAATGATGCAACACCTTATTCAAACTTGCTCGAATCTTCAAAACACCACAAATAACACCCAAACCATCAAATTCAAGCCTAAGTTCATCCAAATCTTCCGAAACTCGCATTCGATCAAAAATCCAACCAAAACACCTCCGAATGACCTGAAATTTTGCACACACATCCAAAATTACCTAACTAAGCTACTGCAACTGTCAGAATTCCCTTTCGACCCCCGGATCAAAATCTTACCTACCAACCGGAATTCGCCAAAAGACTAACTTCGCCAATTCAAGCCTAATTCTACACCGGACCTCCAAAATCACTTCCGGTCGCACTCCTAAGTCACAAATCATCCTCGAAGCTAACCGAATCACCGAAAATCACATCCGAGCCCTCTAACTAAATAGTCAACTTCCGGTTGACTTTTCCAAAACAAGTTTTTCTTAAAGAGACTAAGTGTCTCATTTCCATTTAAAACCAATCCAATTTGACACGATCACCTCAAATACCGATAATGAAGCATAGAGGAAAATAAGATGAGGGAAACGGGGCGGTAACTCACGTGACAACGGGCCGGGTCCTCACAGCTTGGCTCCGGCTCTAGCTCTGGCTTCGGATTCGGTCAAAGATCGATTGATTGATTAATCTTATTGGAAAAAATTCTTTTCAAATATTTAATTAATTAATTAAATCAAACATGTTCCAACTGTTCCAACAACTATGGATGTTCTGAAAGGTTGTAAACCTTTTTAGAAATAGTACCAAATTAGTTATAATTATTCCTTCAAATCCCAGAATATTTACTTACAAAATTTTCTGATTATCTTCTTCTTCTTTTGCACAAAAATTCCAGTGTGTTTTACAGCCTTCGAGTGGTTCATTGTTCTTTGGCATTTTTGTTACCAGAACCTCGGGTGAGTTAAATCATTTTATTCTGGGAGGATATATTCGAAAACCTCGGGTACTTGAGGGGAATAATTTCCTTAAGGACACATTGTGTATTCAGTGGGCTTGATTTATTCCCATACTGTTTTTCAGAATTTATTTTGACGTTCTAGTTTTACTAACTTTCTGTTTTTGATTTTCAGAAAGTTTATTGTTTTATTAATTTTACAAGAATACAGATATTGATAACAATAACAAATCAAATAGTATCATATGAATCTATAAATAAAATAACTGAGCTTTCTATATAAAACCTCCAACACACTTTCAGGCAGGGGAATAGGACTGCTCATCAACGAGCAAAAACGTGCCTAGTAATGGACAATCAAGTTTTTGGAGCAGCTAGAAGAAATGCCCAGAAGATCAGTAAAAACGTTTTTGTTGGACCCCGTAGTGATGTAATAGATTTTGTGGAAAGTGATAGACTTGAAACTACTACTCATAAAAAACTATTATCTAATGAAGCTTGCCAACTATTAGCAAGCTTAGGGATCCAGTGTGTCCTTCGTGACACATATTATGATAACCCTGTACTGAACGCTCTTTAGTTATTAATATATATATTTCCTGTTTGCTCAAAAACAACTATAAAATCTCAAAGATTGGTAGTACAAGTTATGAGCTTCTAAGACTTAGAATTTACAAAGATAGTATGAAATAAATACATCTAGTGTTCAAAATATACATACAGATTTATAAATCTAAAGCTACCAAAGAACAAGAGACAACTATAACCGGAACGCAGGTACATCTTCAATGCCAGCTCCGCCACATTCAGTAACATTAGCTCAAAAATCTCAAACAAGCCAAATCCAATACCGAGGAATCCAAACAATACTCTAGAAACGCCATCTCTCATACATCAACCTTTGTATGGCTCAAAACCCAATCTATGTGGTAACAATCCTCTCCAAAATCGCCCAAAATCGAGCTCCAAATCTCAAATTGTGATAAAAGAACCAAAACATCGAATTAAATACAATCTGAACAGGCACTTACGCATCTACAAACAAAAAAGCCGCTTATGCAACATCGCTTCTGCAACAACTCGCCCGTTTCTACAAAAAACCACTAAAAGCCCGTTATTTCGCACCTACAGACCATGTCCCGCTTCTGCATGTTCGTAGGTGCAACACCACACTCTGATTATGCGCTCACCCTGGGTTACGCACTCTAAACCACCGCTCCTGCGCTTCAGCAAATGCACTCTCAATTCCGCTTCTGCTATCTTTCCGCCGCCAGCCTTTTTCTGCTTCTGCGACCACAGGTCCGCATCTGCGTCCATTCTTCATAGATGTGGAAACACCAGCCCCAGGCCCTCTTCAGCGATGTAACATGATGTAAAATGAACTGAACCACATCGAAAACTCACCCCCCCCGGTACCCTGTTCAAATACACTAACAAGTCTAAAAATATAACATGGACCTACTTGAGGCCTCAAACTACACATAACAACATCAAAACCATGAATCATACCTCAAATCAAACTTAATGAACTTTTGAACTTTCAACTTCCAAAACTTGTGCGGAACCTCGTCAAATCAACTCGGAATGACTTCAAATTTACACACAAGTCCCAAATGAGAAAGCTAAGATATTCCAACTCCCAGAACAACAATTTGAGAATGATATCATTAAAGTCAAGTCTCGGTCAAATTTATAAATAATCCAAATCTTCAAATTTCCAGCTTTTGTCAATAAGTGTCAAAACCTTCTAGAAACATCCAAATGCAAATTCGGGCATACGACCAAGCCCAAAATCACTATCTGGACCTAACGAAACCATCCAATCTACGATTCAGGGTCAAATACACAAAATTCACACTTGGTCAACTCTTCCAACTTAAAGCTTCAAACATGAAATCATTATTCCAAACTAATTTTGAGTCATCGAAAAAATGAAACCGATGATACACACAAGTCATAATACATCATATGAAGCTACGTAAGACTTTAAAAAGCTGAATGTAATGCAAATACTCAAAACGACCGATCAGGATCGTTACATTCTCCCCTACTTAAACATACGTTCGTCCTCAAACGTGCCAAGAGTCATTCCAAAGCCATCAAATCACTGTGTAACCTTATCATGCAAATACCTGGGGATGATCCCATGTCGCCTCAATTCAAATAATCCTGATAACATAACATAACTGAAAATCCTTACTTTAACATTAGCCCGTAAACCTTAGAACCCAATTTTCAGCATCGAGAATTCATTACAAAACTCGAATCTCGCATCTACACACTATATAAGTCTAAACAAGTTGTATCAAACAATAACCATAACCCAATATGTAATCATATGATATACCACATAACTCACATATTCGTAGCAATAATTTTTCGATCACAATAGCTGCTAAAAAACAAATGTGATACTGGTACTAAACCTCATATCAAATAAAACTTTGTTCAGAACCTTCGTACACTGCCGATAATATAAGAAATATGCCGAAATTCATAACCACTCATCAAATCAACAAGTCATGGAGGCCTCTCTCTTGTCTGACAAGAATCAAAGCCAAACTCTAAGTCGATTTCCGATATTATTCCGCTTAACATACCATAATCAAATCCTATAGCACCCTAACTAAGTCCAATAACCTCATCTCATCAAACACAACTATTCTACTAATATGGCACACCAGTACAATCTTATGCCACAATCAGGCAATCCATACACCAATAAGTAATAATTTGGATGTATCCAAACATGGAAAATGACTCAAGTGCGGGAATACCACAAATGCAATGCTATGAACCCATCACACATTGTAGAACCAAGACACGCGAATCTAACACAGGGATCATATCTCAACATAACTCCGCTGTAATGCGTGACCCCATCCAAACACCGGTCCTAATGAAATATCGCAAGCTAAAATGCACAAAATCATCAACCACATGCAATTCGACATCAAGTATACGAAGTGTATGACCATAACCATGGAGAAGTGAATAAAATGATATACCACAACCCAAAAAGACCATAACCAAGGCACAATCAACCATTCAACACCCCAATGACCATCTCGCTCGAATTCCGCTACAAGGCCCAAATAGAATCGCATCATGTTTGCAAATAACTAACAGATCATAACCCATCATAGTATAAAAGAGTAACATATAGAACATATCAAAACTCAAACAAGCTCAACTCTAACTGAATGATACACCCCTCAACAATAATAATACTGAGTTAACATTTTGATCCGGTGCAGAATACACAACCTCATTGGGCCTACCAATGGACCCGCAAATTAACTTCGATCGTCCATAATTGGATAAATAACTATCCAAACGTCCACAATGACCTAACCATAACACATACTACTGTCTGGATAAATTTGGCCATATCTTCACAGTTTGCAATCATGAAACAACTCTGCTTCTGACAACTCCCAATCTCCAAATCCATAGAAAACATGAATCACCATCACCGATCCCAACTCCACCACACAAATGACTAATACATCTCTCATACAAAATCATTCCACGAGAAATAATTCTATAATTCCTCCGTTCCACATAGCAAAATTTGAATATCAGCAGTCGATCAACTAGGCGAGTACCAGAATACCAATGAAGCATCCGTAATTCAAAACATAAGTCGCCTTCTGAAATGCGCACATTTCTTAGGTAATACCAAGTAGTACTAGAATATTTCTCGCCATCTAAAATTGTCTGTGTTGCATAAAACTCATGAACCTCCTTTAGAAACTAAACCGTAACCTTGCACATGTAAATCTTAATCCCACACAACGCACCACATCTATCATGCCATCATATGAAACCAGGAGAACACCATTGTTAAATCTAAGTCACAAGCAGAACACATACTCAATTAGCTAGCAACCTTCCATTTGATCTTATCCAGGAGAAAATCACAATACACAATATACTTATGCCGGTAGAAATTATATGTCTCAAGCCGTGACAGAAATCATCAAGTACACTTCGAAACCCATTTGCTCGTAACTAAGCCATCCGAACTAAATCCCTCTAATGCAACCCAGCCACGTAAGTACTTGCCTTCAAATGGGCTTCACCTTCAAAGGAGAGTAATCGATCTGCGAACAACAAGGCCAATGAAGATCAAATTTGCCACAAAACGCCCGTAAAGCCTCACCACATCATAAGAACTAAAAAGGAGTCGACTATATCTATTGACATGCTGATTCGATCTACCACTACGCTGTCCTATTTCTCTGAGTTTCTTTTGAATTACCTTCAAGTTAACACTTCTCTTTTCCAAAACACGACGATCCTTACTCAACATTCACTATGAGAGATCCTATCATGAAACCACATCTTCCTAAAGCCCATAAGCTACTATATTCCCTCTTAAGCACCCAAAATGCTGCATCCGAGTTACCTACTCTGAAGAGACATGTGAATTTAAAGTCATTTCCTTAATCTCTCTAATACTAAAATATAGAATCCACATTGATACGGAAAGACCAAGAGTACCGACACCATCCAATAGAAATCTCATGTCTTATCCATATACAAATCTGGAAAATCCTCAAATGCCACATATGTATCTTAACTCTTTACAACCTTCTCGAGAGTCATCCACTCTATTCAAATCTCAAATTCACAGCCAAAACGAGCCGAACAATTTGTGCTCTATTAGCACACCAACACCCAATGAAGTAATCCACACCTCTAAGCAACTAAGTGAATCCCTTTTTAGTACATTACAACCATCACGGACAACAACCCTAAACAATTCCAAGACTTCCATATGTATAATACATCATGAATCCAGAAACTTCCTTACTCGAGTCATTCTCAAAACCAACTTCTTCATGTCATAACTGATCCTCAAATATGCCTCAGATCGAAAGTAGTACAACATATAATCATGCAATCAAATTAGCGATAGTAGACTTCCCCACATGGCTCAAAGTTATAGAACGTAACATCCAATAACTCACAATTCCCTTGCCTCATATATTCCACGATATCACACCGTAACTCAGCCAAATCTCTCATGAACTCACATAGTTCTAATCATACAAATACTTCAAATCATTTGCTAAACTCATATTCATCCTCATGACAGTCAAGCCATCTTCCTCAAGCGATCTAAACTCAAATTGCAACACATGTGACCCACCGGTAGAAAGAAACTCTCCACAGAATCACCATAAGAACCACACAACTTTAGAATATCTCTCATGAGATAATCCACCATCTTAGCATCATTCTAGCATTTCTCTATGCCCTTTCATGGCCGCAACCACTATGCAAGCACTAAATCTTCCTGAGTCTAAACTCGTCAACAAAACATAAAAATTTACTTTATCTTTAAAATGGACAACATGAAAAATCCCTCAAGCACTCATGACTCTAAGACTGTGTAACACATCCACACAAAAAACGAACATCCATAATCCCTTCACATCCAAAGCAAACTTTTCTCGTCATATCAAATCATCTAGAGATATCCTGCAGTCATAACATAATTATCATATAGCCATCCAACCACTTACTGAGCCATCAATCCCGCTCCCAGGGACACTATCAGACATATGAATCCAAAATATCACGTTCTCACAACTGGAACCACCGAGCCCAAGCTACGGTCAAACTCGGCCTCAATTCCTCCAGACTGGCCCACTACCAAAACATAGCAAACACATGTCGCATCTAATTATGTAATCCACAAGGTGTCGATGCATAGCAGATATCGAGCACTTAGAGTAGATGAAATTCAAAGAGATACGCTTCAAGCTGAATTAATGTCGCACGATAAGGAATGAAAGATGTGAAGTTTATCCGGAATGCCTTGTAGCCTCTCGAAGATATATGTAGACGTCATCATTTTGATCTATAAGACTCTACTAGACATTTGCTCATGACTCATATAACCTATGAACCTAGAGCTTAGATACCAACTTGTCACGAATCAAAATCTAGCTAGTTGTGATGGCACCTAACCCAACCCGCTACGTAAGCCTAATAATAAACACACAACTCAAATAGGATCACATGAATCAATAAATAAAAGACATCATCAATGTCAAATCCCTCTATACTTAGCAATATTAGCTCCAAAATATCGAACAAACCAAACCCAATACTGAGTAAGCCAAAAACAATACTCTAGAAATGACATCCTACACAAATAAACCTTTGAACGGCTCAAAACCTAATCCATGTGGTGGAAATCCTCTCCACAATTGCCCAAAATTGAGCTCCAAATTTTAAATTGTGATGAAATAACCAAAATCTCGAATTAAATACAATCTGCCCAGGCACTTTCGTATCTACGGAAAAAAGGCCACTTCTGTGGCGTCGTTTCTACAGCATCACTTCTGCGACAAATTTCCTACTTCTGCAGGAAACATCTAAAAGCCCTCCATTTTGCACTTATGGAGCGTGTCTAGCTTTTGCGCACTCGCAGCTACGACAACACACTCTGCTTCTTTGCTCTAGACCACTGCTCTTGCTCTTCAGTATATGAGCTCTCAATTTTGCTTCTGCGATGTTTCCTCCCCCAGCCTTTTTTTGCTTCTACAACCACAGGTCCGCATATGTGTCCATTATCTACGAAAGCACCAGCACCAGACCCTGTTCAGCTATGCAACATGAGGCAAAATGAACTGAACCACGTCTGAAACTCACCCGAGCCCCTCAGGACCCTCTCTGAACATATCAACAAGTCTCAAAACATAACATTCACCTACTCGAGGTCTCAAACCATACATAACAACATCAAAACTACGAATCACATCTTAAATCAAACTTAATGAACTTTTGAACTTTCAACTTCTATAACTCGTGTCGAACCTCATCAAATCAACTAGGAATGACTTCAATTTTACACTCAAGTCCCAAATAACATAACGGAGCTATTTCATCTCCCCGAACAACAATTCAAGTCTGATAATATTAAAGTCAACTCTCGGTCAAACTTATGAACATTCCAAACCTTCATATTTTTAGCTTTTGCCAATTAGTGTCGAAACGTTCTAGAAATATCTAAATCTAAATTCGGGAATACGCCCACCGCCAAAATGACTATCCGGATCTAACAAAATCATCAAATCTCTGATTCGGGGTCAAATACACAAAATTCACACTTGATCAACTCTTTCAACTTAAAGATTCAAACATAAGATCTATTAGTTTCAGAAAGGAAGTATAGAAAAATAAGTACGACAGAAAAATGCTCTCAGCACACGATAAGCCAAAGGCAGGCTAACGTGTACCACTGATGGCTAGGCGACGCAAACAAACTGCTCTGGCGACCAATGTTATAATGCCGGCAAACTTGAAGATGCAGACTGTCACTCCGTTAACATTTGGAAGTTTTTTACCGGCTAGATTTCAACCAATTGAGGAGGAAAGTGAGCTAAATGAAACCGATGAAAGGAACAGTAACAATGGAACAGTAAAATGGTAAATCCAACAAAGGAAGCTTAGCAATGTAAGGATCAGTTACCAACAAGTCCGAAACGACTTCAATTCTTTGAGGCTGGTTCTTCAAAGCATAATCCAGATCTATATCATACAGAAAGTGCAGGAAAAGAGGTGAAGCAGACCCTACGCACAAAGGAGCTCCGACAACATAATCGAAACTCTCAAATGGGGATGAGATTGGAATATATCCCACCAAGTCACAGGGATGGCAAAGTAGTCATTCAAATAGAGAAAGATGATGTGAGTGATCTGAAGGACTATTGGGAAACTGCTCTAATTGTCTATGTACTGGGAGACACTCCATACGAGAAATCTATGGTGAGTTATGTATAAACAGCTTGGGATTTTTTTACTAAGCCCCAAATTCTATACCACCAAGATGGCTATTATATTTTTCGATTCATAACTATGGAGGATAGAGATACAGTTTCTCAAGCAGGACAATATACATACCACAACAAGCCATTAATTTTACAGAACTGGGAAAGAGATTTCCATTTTGACCCTAAATGTATCACTACTATTCCTGTATGGATTCACTTTCCTAGTTTACCGGCTGGGTACTGGACTGCTAATGCTTTAAGTAAAGTTGCTAGTGCTGTTGGTATGCCTATGTAAACAGACAAGTACACAGCTGAATTAAACAAAATTTCTTATGCAAGATTGCTAGTGAAAGTGGACATAACAAAGCCATTGATTGAGAATATTGAAATCATGACTCCTTCTAGTATAAAACAACAGGAAATTATATATGAATGGAAGCCAAAATTCTGCAATGACTATTTGCATTTTGGACATGATGCTTTTGAATGCTGGAATCAAAGTAAACAGGAAAATGATGCTGAATTTAAAGTCCCTAAGAGAAGAAATAGAGGCAGAAGGAGGAGAATTATTCAGGAATGGAAGCCAAAGGAACAAGCAGAATAGGAAGAGAAGAATGTGGAAGTGACTGAAATTCAACCTCCAATAGTTGTGGATAAAGAGAAACAGACTGCTAGAGATGATACAGATCAAAGTAGAAGAAGGATACACATAGAAGTTGGCACTGAAGGATAACATTCTTCTTTAGATCAGCAGGGTGAAATTGTTGAGGCTAGCAATGGAAATAGATTCAGAATATTGGAGGACTATGGTCAAACATCTGCACAAGGAAGGGGGTTGAATCCAAACCCTAGACAACACCCACCATGATCATAAGCACCTAGAACATAAGAGGGCTGAACAAGCCCCATAAGCAGAAAGAATTGAATAACTTTTTGCAAAAGAATAAAATAGACATTTTAGGATGTCTGGAAACTAGAGTCAAAGAAATGAAAGCAAAAAAGATTCAGTATAAGGTAGAAAAAGACTGGGGATACTTCTATAATTATACAAAATCTGAAAGTGGAAGGATTTGGGTACTATGGAAGACCAGTTTGTCAGTTAACATTGTTAAAGTTCATGAACAATTCATTCATTGCAAAGTGAGTGATTCAATGACTGGATACCAGATTATGTTAACAGTAGTGTATGCTAGGAACAAGCTACAGGACAGAGCAAGTCTATGGTGTGATTTACAATTGGTAGGGGGACAGATTCAAATTCCCTGGCTCATAAGTGGTGACTTCAACAATGTTCTAACCACTGATGATAGGTTAGGACAACCAATCACTATGAATGAGGTGACAGAATTCAAGGATTGTATTGACTCTATGCAACTGGCCCCATTGAAGACAAAGGGTTGTTTCTATACTTGGTGCAATAAAAAGCATGCAGATGACAGGGTATACAGTAAAATAAACTGGGCATTTGGAAACTTTGAATGGATCAAGGATTATGGGCATGTGGAAGCTGACTGCATAGAACCTGGGGTGTCACATCATTCTCCTATAGCAGTCCAAATAAGGAAAAGGAAGAATATATATCCCAAGCCATTCAAGTTGTACCTGGTAACAATGGAACACAAGGAGTTCCAACCTATGGTGAAGACAATTTGGAAGCAGAAGTTGGGAAATGACCCTATGGGTAGCATTTGGCAGAAGTTACAAAAACTGAAATCTGAGGCAAAAGGATTAAATAAGGAGATGACAAACTATGAGGAAAGATTGAATCAAATAAGACAACAGCTAGAACATACTCAAATCAACTTGAAACTTAATCCCTTTAATCAGGAGCTTATTGAAAAGGAAAAGCAGACCTTGCAAGAGCTAGAGAAATGGAGTATAATAGAAGAAAGAATTCTAAAACAGAAGACAAAAGTGAGCTGGATTGACTATGGTGACTCAAACTCCAAATATTTCTATGCACAGCTGAAGATAAGAGCAAGTAAAAATTCCATTACTGCTGTATATAATGATGTGGGAGCTAGAGTCACAGAACCTCAAGCAGTAGAAAATGAATTCATTACCTTCTTTAAGCAACTTATGGGAACTGACATTGGGATAAAACCATGCACTAATACAAAGTTCATCAAAGAATGAGTGTGCTTGGCATTGGAACAGCAACAGGAGCTAATAAAAAAATTGACATGTGAAGAGGTTGATGAAGCAGTGAAAGACATGTCAAATGATAAAAGCCCCGGGAGTTGATGGATTTCCAGTAGAGTTCCTTAAAAGGCATTGGGAAGAAGTGAGACAGGATGTATATGATATTGTAATGTTCTTTTTTCAAACAAGTAAGATGAAGCAAGCATGGAATTGCACAACTATCACTTTGATACCAAAGGTTTCTTCCACTACAACTGTCAAAGATTATAGACCTATTGCTTGATGTACTACTATATACAAAGTCATTGCCAAGATTCTAACTAAAAGGATCAAGAAGGTAATTGAAGGTATCATTGGGAAAGCACAGTCTGCATTCATAAAAGGAAGAAGCATAGTAGACAATATATTGTTTAGCCATGAACTGTTCAATGGCTATTGTGAGCACGTGATTTTTGCACTAAGTGAATTATTCCCAAAAATTCAAAAAAAATAATTTTTTTTTATTATTTTATATTTTTGTGAATTTTGTGTTATTTCCTGTTAATTATTTGCATTTTTATTTGTGCATGTTAATTCATATGAAAAGTACAAAAAATACTTGGCATTTGCATTCAAGGTTTAATTTCAAATTCTAGGATTAATTAGTAGTTAAAATAACAAAAATGGTCATTTTTTCAATTATAGTTTTAATTTGTCTTAGTTGCATTTAAATTAGGAATTATTATAATTGAAAATTAGAAAATATAATTTTTAGAGTCAATTTGGTTTTGGTTTTTAGTTTAGCATTTTAATAAAATCAGAAAAAATAAAAATACAAAAGGAAAACAAAAATAAATAAAAGCAATTACAAAATGAAAAAGAACAAAACGAAAAAGGGCTATTTCTACGAAACTTGATTTGGGCCATTTGTTAAATAATATTGCCCAGCCCAAACGTACCCCAGGTCAGCCCAACCCATGCCCCAACCCGGCATGCCCCCTTCATTAAATGAAACGACGCCGTTTGGCGTCGTTTGATCTAGGCCGTCAATTTTTCCCCATCTAACGGCCCCCATTGATTCCCCCATTTTGATAAAATTGTCCAAAATAATACAAACCCTGAAAAACATCCTCTCCTTCCTCGTACTCGTCTGTCTCCGCCGGCTCCGCCTCACGCCGCCGCCGGAATTCGCCTCACGGCGGCGGCCGGCGTCCAATGACCGCCAAAATTTCACGTCGCCTCTCCTTCACCTCCCCTTTCCATATCCGGCCATGGTTTCTTTCAAATCCCACCCAAAGTCCCTGAGACAGTGAAACCCTAGGCGCTGCCACCACCACCCACGGCGGCGCCACTGCCAAAACTACCTCAAACTTACGCCCTACAACCTCCCTGACTCCCTCACTTTGAAACCCAAGCCAAAACCTTCCAATTTTAAGTAAAATTTCATAAATGTCAGATCTAGGGTTCAAGTTCCAGCCTGTGTTGGGAAGTTTGAGTAGTCGAGTGATTTCTAGTTAATGTTACATGCCTATTTTTGATGAAATAGACAGGTAACAGTAACTGGAAATCAATTTCGAAAATCAATCATGTGGAGTTCAAAATCAGTGAGTTTCTGCTTCCTGTTTGGTTATATTGTTCATTTTTGCTTGAGAATTTTGTGTTGCTTCATGATTAGTTAAATAACTTTTTTATTTTGTTATAAGTTCAAGTAATTAATTAGGTTTTTTGTCTGCATTTTTTTTCAGTAATGTGTTTTGTCCTTGATGCGATTCAGTAGCATAGTTTTTGTTATGTTTGATTTCTCTTAAGCATACTTTCTGTTGTTAATTCATAGTTAGTATTCTAGGTCTGGATTTCTGATTAGTTTAAATTTGATTGGTTTCTACTTGTTTGGATTTTATGTTGCCTAGTTTCACACTGATTTTATTATGGTTAATCGATTAGTTTGTTTAATTGTTAATGATAATTGGTAATCTGAAATTCAGTAGTTAGTTTAGATTTAGGAGTTTGGTTTGAACCTGGTTCTAGCTAATCTAATTGCAGAATGGTTGTCTAACCATGCTAAGATGAAACTAAGAGGTTGGGTTTAATTGATATAGCTCAATAATTTTAGACTAATAAAAGGGTAGTTCAGGGAATTTCATTCAGGGAATCTAGCAATAAATAGAACTTCCTATAAGCTTCTAGATGGGGGTTCTAAGGTAAAAATCAGGAATTAGGTGTACTAACTTGAGAAACAAGTCAGTAAGTTAGGGACTAGTTAGTTAAAAACTGAAAAATAAAGAGGGACTGAAAAGAAACTAGAAAATTAAGGGTTGCCCTTCCTTATGCCTATAAAAGGCAGTCTTCTTTGCCTTAAGCCACAAGTTTAAAAACCCCAAAAATTCCCCCCCAAACCTCTCCTACAGATCTGAAGTTTTAGATTTGAATTTCAAAGGATTAGAAGTTTAAAGTTCTCTTTAAATTTTAATTCCTACTGAAAATCCAAAAACAAGAAGAAATCCAATAGAAAACCAAAAAAAATTACTGTTGCATTAGGCTAATTTCTAGTTTTAGTGACTGATGGGCATTTCCTAGCTCAATCTCTGTTAATTGAAGTCTTAGAGGTGTTTACTGGTTTGATTTCAAGTAGTTTCTGGTGTTATGAAAGCTATTCTGGTTATCTAGTTGCTGGAAGTTTCAAAGTAGTTTTGAGTTCAAATTCAAGTCTAGATTTGATCTCAAGCAAGTGCATTTGGTTCTTATTGGTTTTAATCATCTCTGACCGACTCCTGGGTTGATTTAGTACTGATCCTGTTGTTGTGATTTGCTGTGTAAACTGTTGCTGATTTCCTCTTCTTCTTCTTACATTTCACATCTCCAGGTACACATCTCAACATCACTTCCATGTAGCTATTGAAACAGAAATGAAAAGAGTATTTTCACGACCTCTGCCTCATGATATGAAGTTATATATATTAATTCATCTGTGTGTTGTATGATATGGTTTAGTTTTTTTTTTTTGTGGTTTGTAATAATATGAACTTCGCACTGTACGACTGTTAGTGAATCTGTACTATTTCGCACAGCTTAGGATTGCTTCAGTTCCTGTGTTTAGCTAATGGTGTTGTGAATGGCTTAAATAGCATCAGATCTAGTTAAAAGTAGTTGTTTATTTAGTTTTGATTAGGTAGCATAGTATTCAGTTGGACGAAATAGCATTAGAACTTGTTTTTCTACAGCTTGGAAAAGACATTTGATCATAATACCTAGAATATTAGCTAAGGCACGATTCACAGGTCTTCATCTTTACTATACCAATTCGGGGAGTTATGAATCAGGTCAACAACCATAGCTAAATGAACCTTAATGAGTTTCAATGTTAACGATCTAGTGTATCAATTTGTTGAACAACCTTTGAATAAAATAAGTGGCATTACAGTTTGGTCAAATATTCGATCGGCCCAGTCGTCGATTTGAAGGATTGGTTGGGCTGTTCCAATTATTAGCAGCCCACAATTGGGTAGTTGTGTTCACTTACTTGGGTACATTTTGGGGATCCAAACGTGGAAGCTTGTGACGTGATTAAATTTGGGTTCAATTTGTTTAAAAGAGGCATTCCGCCTGAAACCATCTATTTGTGTTACCTTGTACACTTAAAGCCTTTCGCTTGCACTACTTTATCTTAATTAATTTTGGAACTTAATTGATTAGGACTTTTTTTAAGATACAAATAAAAGTAGAAAATCATGGTTTACTTTAAGATTGGCCTTTAAACAATAATGAGACGAGACTCGCCAAATAAAATGCATAAATTGTGGGGCCCTCTTTAAATGTCTACGTTAAAATACTTAGATTTCGGGCTGGGCCGTTTAGCGAATTTCATGGCCTTCCCCAAAGATAATAACGCGTTAGTCTCTTTAGGTGCGTATTTCAATAACATTACCTTCCTAAACTCGGGTGCACATTTATGTGACCCAGATCCAAATCTCAATGAAGTCGAAATGTGTCAACAACCACGGGTGCATTTATGTGACGTGGTTCGAGATACGTTTTCACAACATTGCAAATCTCGTTAAAAATAATAGTAAAAGTGGTTTACGGTTTAAAAGCATATAAGCTAAAGCATGTTTTGAAATCAGATAAATCCAAATATAACAGTTGAGCGACCGTGCTAGAACCAAGGAACCCGAGAGTGCCTAACACCTTCTCTTGGGTTAACAGAATTCCTTACTCGGATTTCTGGTTCGCGGATTGTTAACAGAATCATATTCTCCTCGATTCGGGATTCAACAGATGACTTGGGACACCACTAATCTCCCGAGTGGCGACTCTGATTTTTAATAAATAAATCCCGTTTCGATTGTCCTTTAATTGTAAAAACTCCTTTATGCCCTTGCGGGTGTAGGAAAAAGGAGGTGTGACAGCTCTGGTGACTTTGCTGGGGAAAAGAACCCAGAACATTTTGTTCAGGGTTCAGAGTTCGAGCTTAGATAAATTGGTATATTTGGTTATATTTGATTTTCCTACATGTTTCATGCTTAATGTGCTAAAAGTTTACCGCTTTGATATTATTTGAATTGTATATAAACTGTGAGAAACCCTTCTCTTCTCACCTCCGGGGATGTGCTTACTGGTTGAGACTCCCTATTCTTTTAGTGTCATACCCTGAAATAAGACAGAGGCCGAACAAGTTACTAAGCCGGATGGCCTTTTGGTTCCCAGTACGTAGCCCCCTCCTCGACTCGAGTTGTCCGCTCGGGTACACAGTCTAAAACATATACCCAGACTTTGAACCTAGAATAACTTGACTTCATGCTGGATCCCTAGTAGGAGCACTTATTTGCATCACGTGCATATGACTTAGAGGACTCAACATAGGGGTTGGGTCCATCTAGGACCACCATGATGCATCTTACGTGTTGCATGTACATTTATTTGCCTCGGACCCGCATGCTGACCGGCTTGAATATTTGGAAAAATTGAACAAAAGAGAGAAATAGCAGTGTAGAGAGTTAATTACCTGTTTTCGTGTCAAAATAGAGTCGAAACTCTGCCGAATTGTTTAGGGAAAAGAAAAAAGGGAAAAAGGGAAATCTGTTCTTAAAAATGGTTTGTTTTATTTGTCCATAATAAAAGAAAGGAAAACAAAAAAGTTTTATTTTTAAATAGCTTGTTGAAAAGAAAATATAAAAAGAGTCCTGTTTTTCGAAATAGTGTATTTGTCAAAAAGAGTCTTATTTTCGAAAATAGTTAGTTTATTTGCCCGAACTACGCTGGTTTGATTCTCACCGGATGTGAGATACGTAGGCAACCCTCATCGGGTCCAGCCACCCCTTTTGCGAAAAATAGCCAAAAATACTAAAAGTTTAATTTTTATCCAATAAGTCGGGTGACGCCATTCTTGTTGAAAAATAAGTCGAATGTCCCCAAAAGGGCGCCGGAAGGCTGTTTTACAAGAACAGCCACCCTGAATCATTTTAAAACGGTTTGCGGGCACAGCCTTAAAATATCCCTTTCGGAAGTGCTGAAAAGTTGTATCTGTAAAACCGAGTCTTCGT
The DNA here is from genome assembly GCA_026770625.1 of Nicotiana glauca. NCBI lineage: Eukaryota > Viridiplantae > Streptophyta > Magnoliopsida > Solanales > Solanaceae > Nicotiana > Nicotiana glauca. Next base: position 75,545 of record MU739999.1, read on the forward strand.
TTTCGTAAAGAACAAAAAAAACAAATTTTGAAAAATTAGCCACTTTGTTTTTATTTTTTATGTCAAAATAAGTCATTATGTGGCCAGTTTTCTTTAAATAGTCACAGTTGACGTTGAAGCCTTCACAGTCTTACGCATGCCTGTGGCGATACCGAGTGATGCCCCGCGGGCCCCAGGATGTGAAGCTTTAATGTACTCTTTATCTAATTTTTTATCATCGAGTTTGTGTTTTGTTATTTTGAGTCTGATTTTGTAGTTTCCCTTCAAGAAAAACAATTTAAAACAAAAACAAGAAAAACAAAAACAACAAAATTTTGCATTCAATTTGCAAGAACTACACTCGGTCTGATTCATGCGGGGTCATGATACGTAGGCAATCTCCATAGGATTCGACCATAACTAAATGAAAAGGCAAAAAGAAAAGAAAAGGGCGGAAAAACAAGAAAGGGAGAGAATAGGAACAAGAGAAGACAAAGGCAAGAGTGAAAAGAAGAAAAAAAAAGAGGGGAAAGAAATAAAAACAGAGGAAGAGAATGTTTGCAATTGGAACATAAGGAAAAGGCCGGGATGACGCATGCGACCGATCAAAAGCTGTTATCAATATGTTAAATGCCCTAACGCTAACATGATGGTTTCATTTTGTCATGTCATTCCAGAAAGGTGGTTGGTTTGTGGTTTTAACGTGGTAACTTCTCTTTACAACACAAGGACAAAAAGTAGTTGGCATCCTTGCAACCAATCCCTATAACACCCGGTCAAAAACCAACTGAACATGACAGGCCAAGAATCAGATACCAGTATCATGGACCCATCAAAGGAGGTAGAAGTGGTAGATGTCAAAGCAATGAAGGAAGAGATGTATAAGTTGAGACTGCAGATGGCTGAGATGCATCAGGCCTGGGCTAAGGGTCAGCCGACGCCAGTTTATCCTGCTAATCCAGCATATCTCCCACCTTTGGCTCAGTCTCAGGAGCTTCCTCATGCGAATTCATCTGCACCTTTCACAGAGTTATGGCACCACCTCTTATCCTCCCCAAGCTCCACCACCCAAACAAAACCCTCCTCCACCAATCACCCCTGTCTTTGTGGTGCCTCCACCTGCCACATTGCAAAGATCTTCCAGTGGGCCATTGTTTCAAACTCACGACAGCCAGTACCACCCTCCTGGGCCTACCTTTAAAGCTCCTGAGCCATATTCCTACACTCCTCACCTTGAGCTCCCTATGGAAACTGACAAGCCGCTTAAGGATCCAGAATAGGAAGAGATGTTTCGAAAAGTAAAAATCTTGGAGCAATCCTTCAGGAACATGCAAGGATTGGGTGGTCAAGTCAGTGTGGCCTACAAGTATTTATACTTGTTTCCCGATGTCCGGTTACCTGCAGGATTCAAGTTACCAAAATTTGACCTATATGATGGACATGGTGATCTGGTAGCCCATCTGAGGGGATTTTGCAGTAAGATGAGAGGAGCCGGAGGAAGGGATGAGTTGTTGATGGCGTAGTTTAGCCAGAGTCTCAGTAGTGCGGCCTTGGAATGGTGCACGCGCCAGGATTATGCTCGATGGTATACCTGGGATGATTTGGCCCAAGCATTTGCATGCCACTTTCAGTACAATCTAGAAATCATCCTGGACCGTCTATCACTGACTAAAATTGAGAAGTAGCCAGGGGAAAGTTTCAGGGAGTACGATTTCCGGTGGAGAGAACAGGCAGCAAGAGTCGATCCTCCAATGAAAGAAAGCGAGACGGTCGATTACTTCTTACAGGCTTTGGAGCCTACTTACTATGGTCATCTAGTGTCAGCAGTGGGAAAATCTTTTAACGAGGTAGTGAAAATGGGCAGTATGGTTGAAGAGGGGCTCAAATCCGACAAAATCCTGAGCTATTTAGTGATCAAGGCAACTACCCAGGCTATCCAGAGTGGCACTAGCGGGGTACTGGGAAAGAAAAAGAAAGAAGATGTTACGGTAGTTGACTCGAGAACTTGCTCCAGGGGCCCATCACCATATTACCATCAACCTCGACCCCGTCCCCAAACCTACCCCCACACTTCACAGCACTATTACCCACCCCATGATCCCTACTTCTCTATCCACCATGCCCAAATGTACTCCCAACATCCTACCCATGCGCAATGGCGCGCACCCATCCCATAAAATACTTACCCAACTCAAAACACCTACCTACCTCCAAGAGCCTACAGGACTCCCCTGGAGCAGGTTTGCGAGCTAACCAAAATTTCAACCAAGAGAGGGCACAAAAGCAGGAAACTTTCACCCCCATCGGAGAGTCATATGCAGACTTGTTTGAGAAACTAAAGCATTATAACCTGATTGCACCGGTTCCTCCAAATCATGTGGACAAGCGTGCAAGAAGCTTTGACTCTTCTAAAAGGTGTGAATATCATTCCAATGCCCAGGGGCACGATGTCGAAAGTTGTCGGGATTTGAAAAGAGAGATAGAAAGAATGATTCAGGAAGGGATAATTGCGGTCCAGGACAGTGGCACCCAGAACATTGCACAGAATCCTTTACCTGCACATGACGGTGCACATTTTATGGGGAAGATCCATGGCGACGGGGATTATGAGAATCCTCTCGAAAACTTGTTGAATAAAGGTCCCAGTAATCTTGATGGGCAATCCAGCTGCTAAAGTGTCGAGTTTTGTGGTTGGAAAGACGCTCCATCTCTTGGTTAGCTAGAATGGAGTTTTGGTGGTTTATTTGGTTGTCATTTCTGTTGTCCGGGTTATTCTCAGGGTTGTAATCCGGACATTGTCTTGTGACTCAAACCCTTCTATCTTTTAACTTTGCTTTGTTTAGTCATAATAGCTTGTTTAGTGTCGTCTAGGTTTGTTCAAGGGCTGTAACTAGTTCAGTTTGCTTGTTTTGTTGTTTAAATCCTTTCACCGTCAGTCTAATGCAATTCTCTATTTCCTGTCATTTCTAGTCATTTTATTTAGTTCCCTTCTCCCTTCACAATTCTTTTATGCTGGTTCTAGTGACATGACATGCACACATAATTCTCAGCCTGGTTTTAAAAGTCAGTTTAGTAATGATGCAATGAAACAATGTTGAAACTATAAGGACATTCAAGGGAAATGAGTAAAGGCATTTTGAGATCACTTCGAGCCCAAATTAAGTGAAACTGGGAGGCAAATAGAACGTAAAGAAATACTGTTGAAATGCATCATGCCGCATCGGTTTGAAGCCAAAGGCAGGCTTACCCCAAGTCTACAAGGACCGTTCGTGGTACCGAGATTGTTGTCCAATGGTGCTAAGCAATTGACAAATACAGAAGGCAAGTATGTGAATCAATCAAAAGGTGTTATGTGTGTTTTCCTCAGCTTGTTTAACTGTGTAGTTTGTACTTGGTATGTTTTGGGAGATTGGAATGACGAAGGTATTTTATTCTGCTATCCAAACACTTTATCCTTTGTTACTCCTTTGAGCCTCGGTTGTTTTCTTTCATACCCCTCTTTCGGAATCAAATATAAAACTCGTAAGCCCGAGCGGAGAAAATCAGCGGAGAAACAAGAGAAAAACAGTCCAAAAGAAAAGAAAAGAAAAGGAAAAAAAGAGAAATGAAATGATAAGAAAAGAGAAAAGAAAAGGAAAAAGAAGAAAAGAAAAAAAAAGAGAAAAGAAAAGAAGATAAAAGAGAAGAGAAGGAAAAGAAAAGAAATTAAAAGAAAGAAAAGGGAAAAGTGGAAAAAGGAAAGATCGCAACAACAAAAGTAGTCGCCTGAACTACATTTGACTTGATCCCTAAAGGGTACATAGGCAGCCTCTCTGAGGTTTAGTCACACCAAAACAAAAGTCCAAAGTCCCCAAGAAGGAAACTGGGGCAGGATTTATGGCTGTTGGGAAGATCTGATTCCGAAAGTTGTAATACTGAACCCATGTTGAATTGTTTTTGAACCTTTGACACCCTTTCTTTCTAACCCTATCCAAAAGCCTGCATTACGGTCCAAAGAAAGACCTTCTGATCAGTCTTCAGGAAATGCCAAGTCAAGCGAGTAGAGGTGAATCATATCAGGGGTAACACTCCAGTCCAAATGAGGTAAATGAAGAATGAGAGAGTCTTGTTGATGAAATCCTTCACAGATACCCCCAAGGCAATGAAAGATGAGAAAAATAAAAAATGAGAGAGTCTTATTGGTGAAAACATTCACGGGCACCATAAGACGGCGGTTAGATGAGAGAAAACCAAAATGAGAGAGGCTTGATGGTGAAAACCCTTTGGGCACCACAAGCTCGCCATTGCTCTTCTTCCTACCTTGTATGTGTATATGCATTGCAATTTCTTTGCACAGGTCATCTATGTTGTATCTTCCTTTGTTGAATCTCATCGAGTTCCTTTCACGCCAGATGCAGTAAATCACTATTGCAAATAATATTGTGATCATTTCTGCCCTGCAATCTTTCCTCTTTGTCATGTTGCATATCCATTGCAATTCATGCTACCAGCTTCCTATCTGTCTTGCATTGACAGTCCAAATCAAAACTCTTTCCCATAGTTTGCTTGTACATGGACAACCAAAGTATAGATGCTCAAATGGTTCTACACTCTGTGTACAGAATACATAGTCTAGTTGGACTTGAATTTCAAACTTGGCAAATCTATCCACAGTTGCTATCCTTTGATGAACAGTCAGCCATAGATGGAACTTAAACCTAGGATGGATCTATGTATATAGATGAATACTCTTCCAGTATACTTTAGGGATTGTTGTTGTAGCTGGATATAAGCTTTGCGTATCTAAAATTTTCTTTGCTTCAAAAAACTACCCAGTGTGTTAATGAGACTATTCTGAATTGACTTCAGCTTCTGCATTTCATCCTTTGACTCTATGATCTTCCTTACCACCCAAGTTGCATTCTTAGGTGTATCTACCTCCTCAATAGGTATGTTTTTTATATAGTAAATGTGAGCCCATTTAATCCACAAAGTATCCTTTTTCATAGCCAATGCTTAGAGGTGTTTTAATAGGGTTGCTTTGTTCCATATCTTCATGTTAATCACATTCAAACCACCAGTAGCTTTAGGTTGACATATTCTATCCCAAGCTATCAGTGCTTTACTGGAGTATTCTATTGAGCCAGTCCACAAGAAGGTCCTGCATATAGTCTCTATCATCTTCATGATTTTCTTTGGCAATAAGAAGATTTGAGCCCAATACATTTGTATTCCAAATAACACTGATTTTATGAGTTGGACTCTTCCTGAGTATGAAAGCATCCTAGCTGACCAGCATCTAACTCTCTCTATAATCTTCTCAATCAGAGGCAAACATTGGAACTCCCAGATATTTAAAAGGTATACTACCTTTTTCATATCCAGTATATTCAATCAATTGTTCCTTTATATGCTGTGCAACTCCAGCAATATAAATAGAACTCTTTTCTGCACTATGCATTTGAAAACCTCTTAAAGGTCTCTTGTATTATAGTAACTGATTGTTTGTCACCCCTGCAAAAGATTAACAAATCGTAAGCAAAACAAATATGTTTCACTCCCAGCTTCTTGCACTTGGGATGAAATTTGAACTCCTTCTGCATAGTTAGTTGGTTCATCTCCCTTTGCAGGTATTCCATTGCAATCACAAAGATGTAAGGAGACATTGGATCTCCTTGTCTTATACCTCTCTTAGCCATGAAAGGTCTAGTCAATCCTCCATTCAGCACTAGAGAATAGGACAATGTTGTCACGCACTCCATTATCCATACTATGAATTTCTTAGGGAAGCCAAGATCTGCGAGCATACATATAAGAAACTGCCAGTCCAATGAATCATATGCCTTCCTTAAATCAACCTTAAGTACACATCTTGGAAATAAACCTTTCCTGTTATAGTTGTCACACCTCCTTTTTTCTACACCCGCAAGGGCATAAAGGATTTTTTTCAATTAAAGGACAATCGAAATGAGATTTATTTATTAAAAATCAGAGTCGCCACTTGGGAGATTAGTGGTGTCCCAAGTCACCGGTTGAATCCCGAATCGAGGAGAATATGACTCTGTTAACAGTCCGCGAACCAGAAATCCGAGTAAGAAATTCTGTTAACCCGAGAGAAGGTGTTAGGCATTCTCAGGTTCCGTGGTTCTAGCACGGTCGCTCAACTTATCTGATTCCAAAACATGCTTTAGCTTATGTTCTTTTTAACCGTAAACCGCTTTTACTATTATTTTTAACGAGATATGCAATATCGTGAAAACGTGTCTCGAACCACGTCACATAAATGCACCCGTGGTTGTTGACACATTTTAACTTCATTGAGATTTGGATCTGTGTCACATAAATGTGCACTCGAGTTTAGGAAGGTAATGTTATTGAAATATGCACCTAAAGATAGTAACGCGTTATTATCTTTGGGGAAGGCCATAAAATTCACTAAACGGCCCAGCCCGAAATCTAAGTATTTTAACGTAGACATTTAAAGAGGGCCCCGCAATTTATGCATTTTATTTGGCGAGGCTCGTCTCGTTTATTGTTTAAAGGCCAATCTTAAAGTAAA